>APFE030765832.1:151508-161608 GCA_000404065.3 Pinus taeda
CGACCATACCACGTACATCATGTATTTGAACTATCAATTGTATCTCTCAATGCAGATTCTCAGCGGCAGCTATATATGTTCTTGTAAAGCATTTCACCCCTCTCTCTCTCTCGAGCCTCATGCTTTAGGGGGCATCTGCTACACAGTAATTTGTCACCGTTGGTCACCGTCCCTGTTACCCCTGTTTTCGTATATTGGAGGATACATTCTGGGACCTGTGAGCAGTGACATAACCTAAAAACATTTGCATTATGCTCCCCTGAGTATGTACTTCATGTTCCCTAAAGACACCTTCTGCAAATTATCCCTGAAAAGTGCCCTTTTTCCATTGGCGCAGGTACACAGTGTCTTACCCGCGCCAATGACTCAGATCCTCAAAAGAGGGCGCGCCCATTGGCGCTCTGTCCTAGAGCAACACCCGCGCCAACTAAGTTTAGTAATGTTTTTTGGCCAGCGCACACCCATATGTTTTTTCCTCTCTTATCATTAAGTTCTTTGAGGGAAAAATCTAGAAGATAGAGGTCGAGAGTCATTGTTTATCCATGACAACTATCCTGAGTAGCTTTTCAGGGATAATTCCAATCCACAATGGGCGTCCTGGTACATTGTATCTTCCTCCCTTCTCCATCTATAAATGACTGTCCTCATGCATTAGACGAGGGTGTTTTTCTAGAGTCTTTGTGAGTGCTGAAGTAATGCTAGAGTGATAGTAAGAATTGTGAAGCATAGGGAGGTTATGCTGCCGGAATTCTGAGAGAGGGAAGGTCTTTTACAAGGCGTATTTAGCTGCTCGCCCAGTCAGAGAATAGGTTCAACGTCAGAACCTTGGTTGTATCTTTCTCTGTTTTTACTCATTAATAGACGACTATCATTATGGTTCCACTCATGTGTCTTTATAATGATGATTGAGTTATATCTTTTCTGACCGATATATAGTTGCATCTATTGGATTTTATGCTTGTATGTGTGTCGTTCTTTGCATGTACAGGTGTCCGTTCACGAGGATCGTGGGGATTGTGACCAACCGGAGCAAAGGAATGGGAGCGACGATTCTTCTACAAGTACTAGCGTTGGAATCCAGGTAGGCCATCATCATCGATCTTTGATTTGCAATCAGGAACCTGCGTGTTAGTGTTGTGTGATTGTTGCTAGACCCGTGTTGGGCTAGTGGGATCACCTCTATCCGCAGAGGGGATTTACCTGTTCAACAATTTGGCGACTCCACTGGGGAGAAGCTTGTTGTTTGATTTTGTTGTTTGATTTGTAAACTTTAGATGGAGCCTGAAGTACGGCCAGATAGCCTTCGAAACACTATTGCTTTGCAGTAGTGAAGTAGATCAAATCCACTTCAGTCAATCTCCGGTTTGGTTTACGGACTGAACAATTTCGACTTTGTCTTGCATGTTAGTTTTTCTCTTGTTTGATGGCTTGGATAGCTTTCTGTATTGAATTTCTTGCTGTTTCTTTCTTGCTTGCCTTTCTAGATACTGTAAACCAAGCTTGGGACTACCTGTTTTGTTTTTTTACTTGGCAAACTTTATTAGCGTGATTTTTCTTCTGACAGTCGCGCCAGTTGGCGCTTGTTGCTTACTGACAACTCGCGCCAGTCCCTTTATAGCACGAGTTGCAGTCTAACAGTCGCGCCAGACTTGTTAACTTTTTTCAGTTAGCTTGTTTGTCAGCCTTCTGAGCTTGGATTTGTATCTTGTTGCATCTTTTACAGCTTCTGGAAGTTTGTTGGACCTTTATGAGACTGGTTATTCTTTTTATCCTTCAGTTGTTTGCTTATTTCTATCGATTTTATATCTTAGCCCTAGTGGCTTTGCATGTCGAGCCTTCTGTCGGAAATTATGGTTTGATGATCCAGTCAGCTTTTTGGTTGTTTTCTGCACTCATCTAGTGGTTGTGAAAGTTTGGTATTCTATGCTTCGAGTGATTCGCTTCTAGCTTGTTTGCATTTACTCTTTTGAGAAATTCTTAATTTGATTTCCTTTGATCATTACTTGAAGGTTTGTCTCAGTTTCTTCACAATTTTGCATCTTTTTGCTTTTGTTTTTGCAAAAAAATTTCCCCCTCATTCGCCGGGGGGGCTAAATTGGGTATGAGTGTTAATCGCCTTTGAGTATTTTTATTTTTTGATCTTTGGAAATCTCACCCAATTTTCTTGATTTGCACTTGACTGGTTCTTAGATGACATTACAATCATCTTATGTTTGAGAATTCTCTTGCATAGATCACACATGCATAATTAGTTTTCTCATTTGTGCATAGATTACATTTGCACACTTTTCAAGTGAATTGTGCATAGATCACCTTTGCCTTCCTCCTTTGAATTCCTTTTTGTCCTGTTGATCTTAGATTACATAGCTCATAGACCTTAGTTTTCCTTTTGATTTGGAAAACTGCTTTGGTGTCTTGGGGACTTTGTTGTCTTTTCATCGAGTGATTTTATTTCTTTTGCTTGGTGTAGCTATCTTTCAAAATCATTTTAAGTGCTTTGTGCCATTGAAAAGAAAATCAAATTAGTATCTTTTGCATTAAATAGTGAAAAGGAAAAGAGCATTTTGTTGATTTGTGTTTTCAAAAGAAAAGTTTCGTTTCCTTACCATTAGTTGCATTAGGTTGTTTGATTGCTTGAGTTCGTTTTGGTGTGATCGAAAAATTCCTAACCTTCTCATAGTTAGAATTCATCGAACCAAAATGGTATTCTTTGGCATGTAGTTTGCATTTAAGTGATTGTGAGAGACCATACGGTAGGACTTGAAACCGAAACATAATTGAAGATAAAATGTAAAATAAACTGAATGAACCTAACAAAGCATTGGAACATAACGCACATATTCTAGAGGTCTAGGTTAGAGACGTGTTCCAGCGTCTTTAAACCTGGTAGTTTACCGTTGAGTGGTTGGGTGATTCCTCCATGGTGAAATGGTAAGTGCCAATACGGATTATGCTCCCACGTACCGTCGCGTATATATTGGGAGACCCCTATAGGCTTGCAACCTTTTATCCATAGGAAGTCAATTCTGCCACCTTACAAGCCGTAATGCACTGAACACAACATTCGGGAAGATTGACTGCGGTACGGGAAGTCCTTGGTTTTCATCTGATTGCCAAGGTGTATAAGCAATTTTACAGATTGTTTGGCAAACCTCTTACCTAGTTCTCTAGAGTAGTCACTTTTGATCCTTTTCGGACTCTCTAAAAGAAAAGGTGTAAGTGAGCGTCTTATCACTTCGTGCTCATTAAATATTCGAAGGAGACTAGAGTCATCTTTTCGTCCTTTTCTCGACTCTTAAAAAATGAAAAGGTCAAGTTCAGTGTCTTAAAATTTATTTGACCACGATCACATTACCTGGTTAGATCTTGTGTGCGTTAGCTCAATTTGGTTTCTTTTGCTATGGCAAATTTTCCAGGGTTCACCAACCCAAGTTCCCCTCCTGACGGGAATCCTAGTCATTTCCCTCCTCTTGGGAATGTTGGTGCGCTTTATATGGCGACGTTATCCCTTCCGGGGTTAACTGTCGGGTTGCCTGTTTGGTTGTTTTCAACCCCTTTGGTCCCTACCGTGTCGGCTGATACTCCATCAGTCCCTCCACCTGAACAACATCATGTTGAACCTAAGGCGGACCTCTCCCCTTCGACGCCTACTTCTATGTCTTCTTCTCATACTTCGCCTGGTGAAAGTCTCGTTTCGAGTGACCAGGTGGCTAAGAAGAAGAACAAGAAGAAGAAATCGCCTAAGGGAGAGGCTACAAGCACAACTGTTACTCCCTCAAGTACACCTGAAGTTGGGCCACCTTCTGCTCCTCCGCGGAAGGTTAAGTTTCCTTGTCGATTATGCAAGGAGGACCATCTCCTTCGCGATTGTCCTGGCATTCCTAGGATCTTAGAAGTATGGTCCCATGATCCGGCTCGCCCTTCATCGTCCACTGAGGCTCACGGCGATGCTCCCTCATCAGTTGGGAATATCAAGGGAAAAGGGAAGATTCAAATCTCCTGCAGACTTTGTGAAGGCAATCATCCCCTTCACCTTTGTCCATTCATGGATAAAGTCTCCACCGTCTTGGAAAGTCTTGCGGCTCCCTCACCCCAACTCCCCATTGGATATCAACGTCTTTCTGCAGCTGCAGATAATCCTCCTGCTGACAACAAGATTGGTTTAAACTTCTCTTTTGTCCAATGTCCTCTTCCTGAACCTAGCTCTGCCCAGCTTGTTCCAGACCAACCATTGGTCAGAGAGAGTGTCGACTCGGGTTCACTACCCCTCGACCACCCTGTTCTAGAAGAGCGTCATGATCATGTTCTTCTCGTCTCATCAGATTCCCCTGAGTCCAAAAACAACCCTCTTATCCCAGCTGACTCAGAGGGTCCTTCTTCGGTTCCTTTAGACTAGGGGGGCAATCATACGATTCCCCCACCAAATAGTTCAGTCGTTTCTTTCGACTGGCGTCACCTAACTGCTTTCCGCCTTCCATCCCATGTGCCTTTCCAGGTTACTGTACATGCCTATGATACGGCAGTACCTGGCACTATCTTGGATGAGGGTGCATCCATCAGTCCTATGCCTTCTACTACTTGGCAAGCTATGGGCTCTCCACAGCTTGTGCCTGTTGCGCAAAATCTGATGGCGTTCAATGGAGGAACCAGTCAACCATTGGGGATCCTTCCAAAGTTCCCCATTACGTTGGGGGGCAAAACCGTCTATGTAGACTTGCTGGTTACCCAAGGTGCTTTAGATTTCAATCTTCTCCTTCATTGTGATTATGTTTACGCAATGGGGGCCCTTGTCTCTTCACTTTTCCATGTGATTTTCTTTCCACACGATGGAAGGATTGTGACTATAGATCAATTATCATTCTTTAGTCCCTCGGTGCCTCCTACGCAATTGTCATCCCCTCCTGGTTTTTATCCACCAGTTGTATCTGCCCCACCGCAGGTCAACTAAGTGGCCACTTCTCCCGTGCCTATATCCAGTAATGCCGACATCGTGCACAGTGTTCTGGGGGCATTGGGTTCCGACTTCCAAGACATTGACCTCCCATCGGGAGCGCCGCTCTTGGAAGCCGCGACTTCCTATTCATTATGATGAAGTTCGCGCGGAGCATAGTTCATTTCCCTCGGTCAAGCTCCCTAAAAAATGAAACAAGGTGTCTCGAGGATAGTTCATAACCATTATGTCAACCTCGTTAAAACAATGAAACGAAAGCTCGTGCATTTCGAGCACATAACTATTATGTCAATTTTCAATCCATTTTCAATGGACTGAAGCTTGGGGGGCATGTACCTCGGATTGAGACACGATGCTGGGGGGCATGCCCATTTCATTTCCCATCAAGCATAGTTTGCATACCATGTGCTTTTAAGCTTGTATAAAAATAAAATTTCCTATAAAGCATAGTTTACATACGTGATTCTCATGTGCTTTTTCAAGCTTTCGTAAAAATAAAATATATGCGTGTGTGTGAATACATTCCAATGGGTCGTTTGTTATGCAGTAGATACATTAGATTACATGTGTGTCGAACAGTCGCATAGCATATAAAACACATAATCACGTGAAGAAAAGATCCATCTAGGAATAAACATAAGCACATGAAAACATAATAATGAAACATATGTATATATATATATGTGTGAGTCAAAATGTTCGCGCCCCGCGCGTTACAAAAAATAATACATGTCCAAAGCCCATATAGCTACTGACACCGTGCTCCTCAAAAATATGCAAAAAGGAAACCTAGGCGTCTAATCACGGTGATGCTCATGATAGCATGTCACCGCTCGCACCAAACGTCTCAACAGACAACGGACACGAGTAGATACTCCCACCGTCTGCCTTTGGTACGCTCTAGACACGTCCACCAATCTGTCGTAATCTGGAATACCTCGAGTAAGTGCCTCGAGTTTCTATACTAGATCATCCTCTCCCTCTATCTGAGGGTCCACTGCAGGTTGTGCTCTTCGCACATTGTGAGGCAAGTCAGCTGGTCGCTCTGCACCAACATCTGTACACATATATAGACGCTGTAAGAGATAGGCATGTATTAACAAAAAAAATTAAATACATAAAAATGTTAAAAAACAAAGAGTTCTTACCTAGCTCCTCGTCCCAGTCCTCTCCGGCAGGCAGAGGGACATCGGGATCTCCAGTGAAATCCGTGCCCGTATAGGGCCAGTCCTCAACGACGATCATCTGGTGTCGGAGCCAGATAAATAACTCGGGCTTCCAGGACATCTGTTGGCCCCCTCCTCCTCTGGGCATAAGTTCTACCCATCGATGCAACCTTAGTTCTCGCAACACTGGATCTACCACTATTCCCCCCGGTACCCGGAAGATCGGCAGCCACTCTAGAAAGAAACTCATCACAATCGACCCATATCCAAACTGTTTGTTTCCATCTCGCTTACACTTGGTAAGCTTCCATTTAATGTTGGTCGTCACCGCCGTGGCCTAATCAAACAATGTCAGATGGGGACACTCAGTGGCCAGCAGCAAATGATTTTTGCTGGCCTCATGGGGCGCCTATACCCCAGCTGTCCGGGTAATGGTGAATAAAATGACTCGTAGTACCAGGTTGGGCACCGTGTTGATATCTACCTTCTTGCTGTTTGCTCCAAACCGTGCTCCAGGACACACTCGTGCCATCACTTCCCCTATCTTCTCCCCGGAAGGCCGACTAACTGTCAAGATAGGTCGTGCACCTCGCCGTGACAATCCAGTGATAAAGTAGACATCGAAAACATCCAATTCCAATGTCTAGTCTTTCAGGCGAAATACCTGATCCTCTACATCCCAAGCATCCACTATGAAGCGCAGTAGCTCAGGTTGTGCACGTAGGTATGAAGTGTGGAAGAATTTCTTCAAGCCACAGTCTCTCAGAGCATTCATACAGTCATCATCCTCCAATGCCAAGGCATCAACATCATTATGCTCTCGTTCTTTCCATTCTAGAACCATTTTTGGCAAAACCCTGCAACCAAAGGTAAAATTTCAATTGTTATATCATTAATGAAACATAAATTGAAATAAATTTGCAAATTTCACGGTTCAATGTGTTGAAAAATGAGTTTGCGCGGTTGGCGTGACTGTTTCTAAAACAGTCGCACCAATGGCGCGACCCCTTTAGGGAAAAATCGCCATTGGCGCGGTCCCGTGCAGGAAACCCGCGCCAATGGCGCAACCCTAAAATTTTGCAAATCCCCTTGCAGGGGGCTGAATGATGGATCAAAAACTTAAAAAATGGAATGAAAACAGAGCTAGGGATGAGGCCTCTTACCTGTTGCAGACGGCGGCTCGAATGGTGTCCTGGATCGATCGCAATCAGCAGTTGAAATTTGCACCAAAAACTCTCCAATAGTGAACTCACAAGGTAAAAAGTGAAAAGTAAATTTATTTTTTACTATTTTACTATTTATAGCATTATTTTGACCTAAAAATACATTAAAAATGATATTTTT
This sequence comes from Pinus taeda, assembly GCA_000404065.3. Taxonomy (NCBI): domain Eukaryota; kingdom Viridiplantae; phylum Streptophyta; class Pinopsida; order Pinales; family Pinaceae; genus Pinus; species Pinus taeda. The sequence continues at coordinate 158,970 of APFE030765832.1, forward strand.
GAGTATTTTTGGGATATTTTCATGTCGAAGTGGGTTTTACGCTGTTTTTGTATGATGACAGGACTTGGTGCAATTCAACGCAACCAAACGAGCTCTTTTTCAACTTTTTAAAGCTTGATAAAACATGAAAAAATGTTACTTTACGGTCTACTTTCAGCTCTTTTCCTGACCTGTTAAAGAGGAAAATATTGCCGAGTTATCCCTCTTGGCTCGTTAAACGTTACTAAGGGGCGGTCGTTTTAAGTTCTTTTATCGACCGTTAAAATATAAAAGATTACCGGGTTTTTCTCATTTCAAACTCGTTAATGGTTATGAAACGACGTGGTTTTGATCACTTTTCCACTTTTTCAGGTCGAAATCACTATTTATGAAAAGTACTCCTCGATCATAATGGTCAGGAGGTTCTTTCGGGTATTATTTTATACTTTTTCGGGCCCGAGAGACACAACTTTATGAAAAAGGACACCCTTGGAGTTTCCTTTTCTGCTGTCTTTTCAAACTCTCTAAACATGAAAAGACGCCGAGTTCTTCCTTTGTCAACTCGTTAAACCTGATGAAAATCGGATCTTGTCGAAATGACACACATTCCACAAGCATATGCTATCCCCATCAAGCTTGGTTAAAAATAATTGGGGTACTGCCAGAAATGGTGGGGGAAAAGAAAAAGAAAATTTGGGAAACATTAATTATGTATGTCGCACAGTAAATGTCAACTCTTGAACATGCACTTCTTTCTGCTTTCGTGTCAGGGTGGGGATATCTCAATCTCCATTTTTCACTTGCTTCCGTGGGTTTGGGTAATCTATTGACCTCTCATCTGCTCATTGCCTCGTCATCATGACCTCTGATCCATTGGGGGGGGACGATGTCAAATACTGCCAATTCCACTGTCGTGCCACCGATATGTTCAAGAGAAGTTGACCTCTGAAAGAAACAACCTCTGTTTGATAGTTCATAAAATCTTAATTCACAACATTGTCTCTTCCCGTCTCATGTTGATGATGTGGGAAACATCATGGCCCACCTTCGATGAAGATCACTTCCTGTCGACTTCAGCTCATTGTCCAGGAAAGTGACCTAGAGATTCCCTTCCGGTACCTTGGAGCCTGCATGTCTCAATGGCAGGTTCTTCATGTTCGACACGAGGTTTTTTATCATTGGCCTCCGATCGGATGACTCTACGGGTGTTCGAGACCGGCTCACTAATTCACATGCCGTAGTTTGTACCTATAGTACCTTGAGGGCCATTGTCATTATTGGTGGTACCTCTTGCATCTATTAACAGTTCCCAATATTGATTGGTAATCAGACGATGTTCATGCATGTTTGACTTCAGCTCACATGTTCACATGCTTGAACTTGTACTTCTGTTCGGGTCGAGATGGAGCGCAAGACCCTGGATTGTGTCTGTTGTAATCCAGGCGTGATTTTTGATAGATGACTCATTCACTGGATGGCTGCGACCATACCTGAGTCAATTCATTGATCCTAACCAGATGGCTGCATCCATACTACGGATCTACATTATCATGTACTCTCTTATGGATGGCTACAACCATACCACGTACATCATGTATTTGAACTATCAATTGTATCTCTCAATGCAGATTCTCGGCGGCATCTATATCTGTTCTTGTAAAGCATTTCACCCCTCTCTCTCTCTCGGGCCTCATGCTTTAGGGGGCATCTGTTACACAGTAATTTGTCGCCGTTGGTCACCGTCCCTGTTACCCCTATTTTCGTATATTGGAGGATACATTCTGGGACCTGTGAGCAGTGACATAACCTAAAAACATTTGCATTATGTTCCCCTGAGTATGTACTTCATGTTCCCTGAAGATACCTTTTGCAAATTATCCCTGAAAAGTGCCCTTTTTCCATTGGCGCAGGTACACAGTGTCTTACCCGTGCCAATGACTCAGATCCTCAAAAGGGGGTGCACCCACTGGTGCTTTGTCCTAGAGAAACACTCGCGCCAACTAATTTTAGTAATGTTTTTTTTCTAGCGTGCACCCATATGTTTTTTCCTCTCTTATCATTAAGTTCTTTGAGGGAAAAATCTACAAGATAGAGGTCGAGAGTCATTGTTTATCCATGACAACTATCTTGAGTAGCTTTTCAGGATAATGCCAATCCACAATGGGCGTCCTGGTACATTGTATCTTCCTCCCTTCTCCATCTATAAATGACTGTCCTCATGCATTAGACAAGGGAGTTTTTCTAGAGTCTTTGTGAGTGCTGAAGTAATGCTAGAGTGATAGTAAGAATTGTGAAGCATAGGGAGGTTATGCTGCCGGAATTCTAAGAGAGGGAAGGTCTTTTGCAAGGCGTATTTAGCTGCTCGCCCAGTCAGAGAATAGGTTCAACGTCAGAACCTTGGTTGTATCTTTCTCTGTTTTTACTCATTAATAGATGACTATCATTATGGTTCCACTCATGTGTCTTTATAATGATGATTGAGTTATATCTTTCCAGACCGATATATAGTTGCATCTATTGGATTTTATGCTTGTATGTGTGTCGTTATTTGCATGTGCAGGTGTCCGTTCACGAGGATCGTGGGGATTGTGACCAGCCGGAGCAAAGGAACGGGAGCGACGATTCTTCTACAAGTACTAGCGTTGGAATCTAGGTAGGCC
>APFE030765832.1:161618-215452 GCA_000404065.3 Pinus taeda
TCAATAACAGTCTTGATGATGGATCCCTGTTGGGATTTGAAACGTCGACAAGATATGGTTTTACATGGTTTTTACTGTGGGTTCTCCGGTTGCTAAGGTTGAAGATATTAACCACAGAAGTCTTAAATCTAGGATAAAAACCAACTATTAATTTTATTAATTTTTATAAGTTACAAATAGTAATTTTTAAGCTCCAGGTTTATGATCATCCATGGTATTGACCCATGGTAATACCATGGTATTCGTGTGAGCATATATTATTTAGAGGGGAAATTCTATCATCTTAGATCCATCTTAATTCTAGGTCTACCAAGTGCTCAGAGGGATAAATAGATTTCATCCCCCTAAGAGTGGTAGATGTGGAGTTAAGATGGATATAGGTTGGTTTTTATGATAATGAAGATATTAAATAGACTTAGGAAATTATATTGTAAAAACATCTTAAGGTGAATGGTTAAAGCATAGACATTGGACAAGTATATTAGTATACTTCTGTTTATGGTTAAAGCATAGACATTGGACAAGTATATTAGTATACTTCTGTTTTAAACTGAAACAAATCCACGGCTAAAAGGAATGGATTGATTGCACTAGTCATCCTTCTATAACTTTCCAACATAGGCTGTGGAGTAAACAGATTGTGATTTGGGTAATTTTTCTAATTGCAAACAAGAACATACTTGTTTATTGGCAGGGTGGTTATGAGGTCCCTAGAGGTGATGAATTTGAATTTTTCTTGGTTTTATATATAGTATTAGGTTTTTTCTCATGCTTTCTGTGAATGGCACGGGTGAATTTTATCTTACACCCACTAGGTTATTGATATGTAATTTCGGTAATTTTGATTTCAAAAGATATTTTAAAGAAATGCAATGATTTCATTTGTGTATTCAATAAACACAATATTCTAATGGAATTCTGCATTTGTGGTTTACCTATACATATTCCATGGAGAAGTGTTAGTGGTGTGACATTAATTGTCCTCAAGCAGAGGCTTTAGTTTTATTCTTTTCTAGAAGCAAATACTTTCTTCCAACATTTTTGAGTTCCATGAAAAATTTGAAAGTCCTAATAGTATTCAATTATGGGTTCAAGAGATACATATGGGTTAAAGAAATCCACACTGAATGATCTATTGGCCTTATCTTCACTTAGTTTAAGACTATTCACTTGGATAGGCTGCATGTGCCCCCACTTCAAGAGCATAGTAAAGTCATGTAGAACTTAGAGAAGCTACCTTTAAGCTTTTAGTGAAGATTGGAAAAATATCTGGGTTCAATAACACCCAGTGGAGCATTAAGCTTCCAATAATGCTAGATTTTAACCTTGAGCACTTTTGTGATTTGGAGGAGATGCCCCCTCATATTTGTGACACATCTTCAGTTGTGAATTGGACTATTACTAACTATCTTTCCTTAGAAAGTTACCTGATGACTTGGGGAACCTCAACTCCTTAAGAATGTGAAGGAAGGAAAGAAAGTACATTATGCTAAGTTCTCTTATGCTTTCCAAGTTTTTCTTGTATATCTACAACGTTTCAAGTAGGAAAGTACATTCTGTTAATGAAAATTTGTGTTGATAGAAAGGCCCAATTTCAAATTCTAATGCTTTCAAAAAACATATAACTGTAATGTTTCTAAAAGGAAAGAATATTTTTTCAATTTAAGTATCATGATCCCATATTCCAACTTATTTTTCAGTAACCCAATAGGCTTTGTAGCTTTGAATAAATCCATGTCTTTTGATAAGATCCTCTTCCAAATTAGAATGCAATTTCCTTTTGGCAATAACCACATACAATGTATTGATTTTGTTATTGAGAAAATAGAGGTCATGAAACAAGCTTGTGCCATACAAGGACTTGATTCATTGATTATGTATCAATTATGGCTCTTGATGTAACAATGTCTTGATTTTGTTGCTTGAAAATAGAGGTTATGCTTTACTATTTCACAGAATTTCTTACAATCTTTCCATAAGTATTGATTTGTAATCTCAGTCACTAAGGGATGACAGTAATGACAAAGGTAATATTCCATGGTTTGAAGTTCCCCTCTTACTAAATATTTAAATATATCACCACAATTTAACTATTAGTTAAAGTATTTGTATTTGATTTGTAAACAATTCATTGCTTGATTTATAGATTTTGATTTTTTCCCTTTTTTATTTTTTTCTCAGATTTGGTATGAGATATCTTCCAAGATTTGGGTTCCCTAGTTTCCCCACCATAGCTATGAGGTTTAGATGCTATCATTAAATATTCTCGGAACGTTAAAACTTTTCTAGTAAGTGTGTTTTGAAACATTGGTGTTGCTTGTCCATGGTGTTAATGCAAATAAGCACTGTAACTAGTGCCATTATTTAGATTAAGCGCCAAAATCTAGGTGGTCCTCTAATGATGGAGTGATTTTTTTCTAGTTACTAAGGCCATGTGCATTTTTATCTCTTATGTTGTCCTGAGATATTCAAATTTAAAATAAGAATTGAGGTCTCGTTTCCACTGTAGATTGCAGTCAGTTTCTTGAACATAATATATAGTATATTATCTTTTACTAATCAACTGTGGATGTGATCCCTTGCAGAAAAGGAAATTCAAAGTGACTTTGATTTCACATTGATTTGTCAAAGCATCCACATAGAAAAGGAGGTTCAAAGTGACACTGATTTCACACTGATTTGTCAAAATGGAGGCAAGAGAAAAGGAAACTTTGTATTCAACAATGCTCTTAATTTCATATGTACATGCACAGACATATTAATAGAAAATATTGAAGGGTTGCATAAGTAATATTTTCCATTCCACTACATTCTTTATAGCTTGTAAATAAATAACTCAAAACAATTCATTACACTACTTGTTATTCTTTATTAATCAGTGGTTAAGATTTTGATATTGAACTAGCTAAGATTTTTCTTCCTTCTGTGAAATTATGTGTTCTATAATGCTTCTTTTCCATTCACTATGTATAGCATATAAAGTGTGTCTAATGGAGTAGGAAGATTGGAAAGTCTTGTGATTCTTGAACTATGTTACAAAGCAGAAACCCAATGGGGCAGGGTAGGTGCATCCCCACAAAGGGGTCACAAATACCAAAGTTGGTATTGGCTAGTGCCTTGAGCTAGAAAATTTCCTTCACCCTTGTATTAACAGTGAATCTGGAGAGGATTCTAATATTATCTTTATAAGATTTATATCAGTTAAGATTGATGAATAAAATTCATGAGACATGAGCTAGGATGTCCTTGCAAGGTGGTGGTTGATTATTGGAAGCTATGATGGCCATTATGCCAGGCCAGGTGGTCACACTCCCTTGATCGTGAGCACGATCGTGATCAAGATGGAAGACTTCATAGTCTAGATTGATTGTTTAGCAGTGATAGTTAGTGGGCTCACTCACAAAAGCTTCTATTTCACTAATCCTTTTTATAGAGTTATAAGATTCAATTTCCAAAGGTTTTAATTACACTATAGAGTTGAGTTCTGAGAGAGTTGTGATTCACAGTGTTAAGCATAGCAGCCATGACACTTGAATGAAGGCAAGCATAGTAGAGGTATTAGACCTCGTTATAATCTTACCTGCATATTATAAGGGAATTGGTTGGCTTTTTTATAATTTTATAAACAAGTTCCATGCCTTGTAAATGTGAAGAAAAAAAACAGTGATATTGCCACCATGTGGCTCTTGTCATATATGGTTTTATACTTTTTCAAAAAATTCTCTAAGAGTTCACAATGCTAAGATTCACTAGACTTTACAAAGTTTTTTTATTTAGGTGAAAGACTCACCAAGATCTTACAAGATTTTTTTAATTGAGTAAAATATTCGCCATGCCTGGTGAGAGATTCACCAAAAAATTATATATACATATTATATTATTGATAAAATCACCTTCCATGTTTCCTATATACCATGGAGATTCGCCCATTTATTATACATATAAATTTACGGGGTGTTCTTAAAATTTTCCCTATATGTGCACCCCTTTGTCCTTGATGTTGGAGATGGCATAGCCCCTCTTCTTCTTCTCCAGCTTATATTTTGCCTTCATGGCTTCTACAAGAGCCAAATCGCTACCTTTCCCTGCTATAGTCGCGAGATCCTTTCCTTACAGGGGTGCCAAGAAATACGGTGAATGAGGTCTATCATGATGGGAATATGCTCCTCCAACCATAGATACCCATCATGCACTAGGTAGAGTAGCTACTGGATGATGAAAATGGTGATGGGCGCACAATGGAAATGTGGTATCCATAACAAGTGCAACAACCCGGCCTTTTCCACACCGCACAACCATTTCCGCGGCTCTAACATTGTCATCGCCCCCTCCAAAGGGTCCCACCTCCTCACAAGAAGAGTAATGTCAGAAGTTTCCTAAGCTTAGCTGGATACTACCGAAGGTTCATAAAGGACTTCAACAAGTTTTCCTCTGCTTTTTTTGGTTTTTTGACCAAGGACTCTGAGTTTATATGGTCAAAAAGATGTGAAGAGGCCTTAGACACCCTAAAGGACAAGTTAACTACTGCACCAATTCTTCGAGGCCCAAATTGGGCCCTCCCCTTTCATATTCATGCTGATGCCTCATACGAAGCCATAGGAGAAACCCTAGGTCAGATAGATGAAAAATTGCCTTATGCTATCTACTTTATCACTAAGAATCTATCAAAGGCTGAACTAAATTACATAGTGACCAAAAATGAATTCATGGTTGTTGTGCATTCATTGAAAACATTTAGCCATTATATTACTGACTGTCAAACATTTGTGCATACTAACCATGATTCAATCAAATATTTAATGAATAAACCATATGTGAATGCTCATATTATCAGATGGTCACTTTTATTATAGCAGTTTGATCTAACTATTGTTGATAAGCCTGGTAAGGAAATTGTTATTGCAGACTTTTTGTCTAGATTGAATTTGCCTGCAGGTGAAGAAGGAATGGTTGATGACCAGTTATTGGATGAGCACTTATTTGCTATTTCAGTTCTGTCTCCATGGTTTTCTAACATAGAAAATTATTTGGTATCGACACAGTTCCCACCAAACTTGTCCTCCAAAGAAAAGAGAAAGATAGTAAGGAAAAGCGCCCCCTTCACTTGGATTGGGCACAATCTCTTCAAACTTGGTCCAGATCAAATCTTGAGAAGGTGTGTCAGGGAGGAGGAAGTCTTTGATATCCTTCTGACCTGTCATGATGGACCTTGTGGAGGTCACTTTGCGGCAAAGAGGACAACATTCAAAGTGCTACTAACAGGCTATTATTGCCCCACTCTTCATCGGGATGTGAAAAGATATACTAGTAAGTGTGATCGGTACCGAAGGATTGGAAGGCCTACTCCAAGAGATGAAATGCCTCTGTAGCCTCAAGTGAATTTCGAGCCATTTGACAAGTGGGGCATGGACTTGATTGGGCCCATTGACCCTCCTTCCAAGAAAAAACAATACATCAGTGTATGCACGGATTGTTTGATTAAGTGGGTTGAAACCAAGGCAATAAAGGTAGCAACATAGGAGAAGGTGGCTAGGTTCCTAAGGGATAATGTATTCTACAAATTTGGGTACCCTAGAGAGCTGGTCATGGACCAAGGTAGCCATTTTACCTCCAACATGATTGAAGACTTGCTCAGCCAGCACAAGATCAAGCATAGAACCTCCACTCCCTATCATCCACAAGCTAATGGGCAAGTGGAGGTCACCAAGAGAGTGTTGGAGGGCATCTTGACCAAAGTGGTAAGTAGTAGCAAGAAGGATTGGGCAGATAGACTAGTTGAGGCCACCTAGGCCTATAACACCATGTGGAAGACCACCACTGGATTCGAACCCTATGAGCTAGTCTATGGGGAAAAGGCCTTGTTGTCCATTGAATTTGAGTATAACACATTAAGGATGGTAGCCCAACTAGATCTAGATCTTAGAAGTGCACAAAAAGAGAGATCGCTCCAGATGAATGGTTTGGATGAGTTCAGAATGCACGTCGTCCTACATACATAGTTAATTCAACTGCAGAGGAAGATCTGGCATGATAAGAACATCAAGGAAAATCAATTCCAAGAAGCTTATTGGGCTTTGTTATATGATTCTAGGTATAAAGACTTGAAGGGAAAGTTAAGGCCAAGATGGCTAGGACCTTATGTTGTAGAAATATGCCATGATAATGGTTTAGTGTAGGTCAAAACCATAGATGAAGAGGCCATTCCTTTACTTGTTAATGGACACCGATTGAAAATCTATAAGAGACCTGTGTAAGGACAAGAGTTCATTGATGATATCAATAAAACAGTGATGATAGTGGAGAAAGTTTTAGCTCCTGCCTCATCAAATCACTGAGAGAAAAAAAATAATAATAAGGGCTCAGGTGCAAACCTCCATGAGGCGCCTAAGTCCCACTATCGGGTTGAAAACCTCTTGGGGCAACCCAATAATGTAAAAAAAAAAAAAAGAGAATAAAATTAGAATAAAAATATCCCTATGTGAATAACTCTCTTGAGGCACCCAGGGCAAATAGCTAGGATGAAAACCTCCCAAAGGTGGCCTAGTTGTTTTCAAAAAAAAAAAGGGAAAAAAGAAAAAAAAAAAGAGAAAAATCATGAAAATTTCTATTTTTGCAAGTCAGCAAGAAGGATGATCAGAGAGAAAAGGAGGATCACCAAGAGACCTATTTCACTCAGATTTTATTTTTCCACTCATTCTCATTCATCACTCTACCATTTCTCTCATTTTTTTTACCACTAATTTCCTTCAGTTTACAAGGGGACTGTGTTTTCTACAGGATCCCCTGAAAACCTACAGGATGATCCTGTAGGAATCACAATGACCCAAAAATCCTACAAAAGAAACCATAGAGAAAAAATGACCTGACATGTCAATGAAATAGCACCCCCTTCATCATCATTCATCACCATACCTTACTCACCATCATTCCATCACCCCTGCATTCACCCTTTAAAACAAAATCAGTTTCAAAAAAAAAAAATTGACAATCTTCGAAAAGAAGGGAACCAAGGAGAAATAGAGAGAATCACCTGAGCATTCCTCATTCTCCACACTCTTAGTCTCTCTCTCCATCCATGTCACCATCCTCACAACCCCAGAAAAGTGTATGATTAAGAGTTTTGAGGGAGAAGCAGCTATAGGACATCCTATAGGAAATCCTGTAGCAACCTATCCCACAGAATACAAATCATAATAGCATCATGCCCCCATCGTGATGATCCATGGGCAGAAGGAGCTCCAAAGTAGGACCACCACCATCATCTTCAACAATAGGTACCTGCACAAACGAAGCGATCATTAGAAAGAAACAAGAAGGGAAGAAGAATAGCATGCAGCTAATACAAATAGCAAGCACCTCTGGTCTTCAACAACTGTAGCAAGGTATTGGCACCACAAGTAAGTATCTTTCTCACTCTCTCAAATGCATCATGTAGTTAAAAAAATGTAAAGGTTATGAATAAGTTGGTTTAGAAGCAAAAAGTTGGCCAGTTAACTTGGCCACCTTCGCTTAGTCAACAAAGACAAAACAGGGTGTTCTCTCACACGTGGCAGTAGTCAACTCAAAAACGGAGAAGGAGAAGGACAAAAGTAGTTAAAGCTACGAATGCATAAGTTGGGAACTGATTAAGAGGAGTGGGGAGTGATGAGCTGGTAGTGGGGACCAATGGTCCAAAAATGGAAATGTACCTCTGCTTCCAGCACATCACCTCACCCCAAATGACCATAAGAGGAAATAATCATCATCCCCATGCATTCATGCATTCACTTCCTTAAGGTTCGCTCTCACAGGTCACTCTCATACCCAAGAAACGTGCATAAATAAAAACTCCATTGTTTTACTACATGGGAATTCCTACACGATTGCACAGGAATTCCTGCAAGATCGTGCACAGGAAGTCCTACAGGATACACAGAGACAGTCTACAGGATAAGTCGAGAGGAATTTTAGAGGGGAAATATTGGGGGTTGACCACAACAAACATTATGAAGTGGTAGGCTCTATAATTACATTCCTCTTTCCAAGTAAATCGATCAAAAAAATCCTCTAGTTTGAGTGAGTTTGGTAGCTATGCAAGAGAATTCTCCACACAGTCATCTCAGTTTTTTACTTATGCATTGTATGAACCATCTCATCTCCTCAAAACCTCACCAACCAAGATGACATGAGGGTTTAATAAGAGGGAGCCCAAAAACACTGTGAGAATCCAACAACACCCTCAGGTACTAGAAATCTTCATAAGGCATAATTGGATGGGGTTTTTCGAAAAATTCAGGGGCTATGATGATGAGGTAGCCCGAGATTTTTCTCTCTCCCTCATTCCACTTACCACAGTCCATGCCACTATTGTGGTAAGGGGCCTCTCCATATAACTCACCCCTGAACTCATCAACAAAGTTACCACACTTCCGCTGGGAATACCATGGAGGAAGGAAGAAAAAGGAGATAGCCAGGTTTCCAAAAGGAAATTCCTTTTAGAAGGTGAGGAAACCACTAAGGACAAAAATGGAGTAAGGAGAGAAAGTCTGCCATATCCTTCGAATGAGGTAAGCTACCAACTGATCAAATACATTTCATGTGAGGGTAGGTATAGTGTGGTCTATGGCTATCAATTTAGGCTTCTTGAAGAATTGCGATTTGGAGCAGAAACACCCCTTCACCACAGGCTCAGCATACCATACTTCCTACTACCATCACTAATAAACTCAAGCATCAAAGTGCAAGAGGGAAATTCCCAATAGTTAGCTCACCATGGGTTAATTAGAATCCTTATAGAAGATTCCCTCCAAAACCTCAGAAATCTTTTAACATGGTTAGTTTTTAGAGACATGCAGGTAGAGGAAGACATCAAAGCTCTCACATATGATGTTAGTCCTATTTCCAGTGAAGAGGAAGAGGAAGAGACTGAAGCAGAGGAAGAAGAAGTAGAGCATGAAGAAGAAGAAACAAAAGGAGATGAAGATGAGATGGATGAATAAGGAGATGAAACAGAAGAAAACAAGGAAGATGAAGAAGAAGAGGTGAAAGACAAGGAGGATGATGAAGAAACAGAGGAGGATGTTAAGGAGGAAACTGATAAAGATGTTGAGGATCTACAAGAGGAAGAAGAAAGGAAGGACATATGTGAAGAAAGCAATGGAAAAGAGGGGACAAAAAACAAGGTGGAGTCACCTAGGTTGTCTCCAGATCCTACTGATAGAGAGGCAACAGATGCCCTCACTGCTCTTAGCACCCCCATCAAGTAAAAAGGAAAAAGATAGAGGAAAACCCCCTTATATATCAGGAGAAGGAAAGGCATAAGAATAAGGCAGGGGAAACCCCAAACACCAACCAAAATTCCTATTATGATTGAAGACTCCCCTAAACAAAAGGAAAAAATTCCTTCCCCTAAGTCTCCTATCACCTATGTGAGAAGGTCTATGACTAGATTAACCTCCTCCAAGGGAAAAGCAATCCTACATGATACACAACAAAATCTACAGGAATCAGAAGTAGTCCTACAGGATACTCTGTTGAACCTACAGGAGGTATAAAAATTGGAAAGGGAGGTAGGAAAGCAGCAAGAAACTAAAGAAGAGGACCCAGAGTCAAAAGAACCTATCCCCCAACCTAACCTTGACTCCTACTACAGGTTTATTGAAGGAGGCACGTTCATACCTCAAAAATTTCTATTCCACTGTTCTTCGAGCTTGAGAAGGAGAGAGCCAGAACTCACCAATGGATGAAGATCGCCAAATCCAGGGGGGTAGAAGACATTGGGCACATGGAGCAGAAGCTCAAGGAGATTGGTAGAGAGATAAGTAGCTTGAGAGATAGAGAGGCCATAATGAAAAATCAACTAAAGATAGAAGATGCATGGTTGAGAGGACAACTACAGGAAAGAGAGAACCTATTGGCATGTATGGCCAGTCTCTCTTTGGAAGCAATCCAGTGTAGGATGCCAACTACATCTTATGCCCTATACCTTAAGGAATAGTGGTTGTAGTTCTAGATCAAGACCCTAGCATAGAGAGCCACCATGCCATTTCAGGACTACAGGTAGTTCATTGATATTTGTGATCATAGCACACTAGAAGATAGGGCCAAGATGGCTGAGTTTTATTTGCACAACATGCCCTTAATAGACATGAATGTATGGGACCCTAATGCAAATCTAGGAGATTTATAGTTGATGGCTTTGGCATCATGGATGAACCATGAGAGTCAAGGGCTGCAGAGATGAAGAAGATATTGGCAAGAGAGAAAATTGAACCTCTTATGCTCATAGTTGAACAGTCAGATCCCATGGCCCTCATTAGTACCCATAATTTTATTGCAAATGATCCTCAACTTGCACCTAGATATATTGCTTCCCAAGAGCAAGCAATTTCACATTTGGAGGACATGTTCAGGCTATTAGGGGATGATAGCATACATAATTGCCTAAGGAGATGGAACACATTGCCATACATCTTAAAGATAAGAGAGTACCACTCTCCTCAAAGATTGAAGAAGCACTAAACAAGACACCCATGTACAAGAAATCTATGCAAAGGATGAAAGTCAATTGGATTGGCCTGAAACTCGGTCCACCACTACTCTTAGGAATGCTAGAAGGAAGGAAGGAAGAAGAAGAAAGGAGGAGGTGGGAAGAGGTAGAAAGGAAAGTAGGCTTACATGAACAAGAAGAGGAAACCACAGTAGAGGCATGGGATGTTAGGGAGGCCACTAGAGCTGTGAAGGATATGGATATTGATTGAGTTGCTTAGAGGATGAGCAACACTTTCAGTACGGGGGTGATGATGAGCCTCATCATTGGGTAATTATATGGGCCTTAATTCACCTCCTAGATTAGTCCAACAAATTATTCTCACAACTTATTACATGCTTTTTATTATATTTTGTTTATGAGATGAGTTAGAGTTGGATATTATGCCTAGTGGACTAATATGCATTGAATGCAGGATTGAAGGAAAAAATCAAGGAATTTTTGCAAATACTAAGGTTAAAACTTGAATGGGACAAGGGAGAGGGATTATAGGAGGTAAATCCTCCTCATTTACTTATCCCCCACCTGAATATTCCTCTATCCATCACACCAAATCGGAGTACAAGCAACCAAGCCATGAGGATTAGAAGGTAGCCAAGCAAGTGAGAGACAAAGAGCTAGTTTATCTCGAGTTCGGGAGCAGAGCCTCCATGATTTTAAGGAAGTAGTTGGGGACTTCATTTGTATAAGTAGAGAGGCCTAGAGCCTCATTAGGATTCAGATTTTGGTTGTAAAACTCTAAGCTATTTTCGAGCTCCAGACTTCTGAAAGTTTTATTGCTGTAATTTTCTATTTTGGTAATAAGAATGAGTTTTGTTTTGAGCCAGCATTGAGTTAACTCAGAGGGCTAAAGCTCTTGGGTTAGGGACCAACCCAAGTATCCAAGGCTCCTCTTTCTTTTATATGTATGTTTAGTGTAGCTTCATAGCTTCATTGTTAATTTTCTTTTAGATGCATTTCCATTGCAAGTAGTGTAGATTGGATTGGTTGTTTATTAGTTTTCTTCCATTTGTGCCCTACTTCAGTAGCAGATTAGCAGGGATAAAATGAGCACCATAAGGTTGTCAGCAACTGTCTCAGCCTCACTTTCTCCCTCTGGGATCATGACTTGAGGAAGGGACCCTTAAGTAGCCCCAAAAACACAGATTTCTATTTCTTTTATGAGCTTTGGAGTTTGTTGTCTTTAAATTAGTATTTGGTTAGTTTTGCAAGGTAGGACTTCATTGTAATATTTTTCATCTTCATTTTTGCAGTAGATATCATCCATGCTTTCATTCCTTTCAGTAACTTTCCTCACGCATAATGTAGGCAACTAGTTTATTAATTTTGTTTTTCTAGTTTATGAGAATGTTTCTTGTTTACATAGCTTTTTGGAAGATATACATGTTTTATGCAGAGTAGGTGCTTCAGGAGGAGACTAAGACTTCATAGCCAGTAGTCACCTTCCGCACCATCCATCTTGGCCATACCTTGTTTTCAACATCACCTTCACTAGTTTTCATCATCTTTCATAGAAATTCTTCCAAGCACATTGAGCGAATCCAACCATCTCCTATCTTTGTTGTTGACCTCTGAGTGATCCTAGACCTTCTCCCACTCCATTCCACCCATAAAACACCTTTCCTAAGCCTCCCATCACCTCCAACACCTCACATTTTGCTCGCAGTTGTATCCTATAGGTTTACGGTCAATCTTATAGGTTTCTAGTACATCCTGTAGCTTTTCCTAAAATGGCCTGTTTTGAGGCCGAATTGAGGGAAAACCTCTAGGACGTCACCAAAATCCTCTCAAAGGTCCCCCACACCATCCAATCATCTCCTAACCCTTCCATCCATCCTCCAACATCCTTAATTCACTTGCCACATCACCAGAAGAAATTAGTTTGCATAGTTGATTTTGCATGAAAAGACAAAAAGGCAAAAACAGATTTAGTTCAATCTCTTTACTTGCACATTAGTGATGTTTGAGGCTTCTTACTTCTATAACTTAGATAGTAGCATTTGGTTCATGTTGATTTAGCATTTCTGCAAAGCATAGTTTCTTAGCAGTTAATTAGGAAATGGTGTGATTTAGCATTGAATTTTGTTCTTCTCTGTTATTGGAATAGAGTAGCTCTCTCTTAGAGTAGATTTACCTTTCGTGCATCAAGAAATCAAGCTTCTTCTAACTCCATAGAAGTCTGGCTTGAAAACCTCAGTGGTCTCTCGACAGCTGAATAGTGACAGTAGGAAGAACCATCACTTTTACTTGTGTATACAACACTATCACCTCCAATTTTGTATGAACCCTGGGTTGATAAAGTAAAGCTGGTAGCTCAGGAGTTGCAACATTCTTGCTGCAATACTGGCGCTCATCAATGCCTTCAAGGTTGGGGGGATTGTTACTTTTCCATTGGATTATGTCATGTATGAGAGTATGAAACTATAATTTAATGAAGAGAAACAATCCTTTTATGTATTCCTTGGTGTTAGTTGCATTGGTTTTTGAGCTCCTCCATCATAACCATAGTAAAAATGTATCCATCACTCAAACAAAATATCAATTTGACACGTGAATTTTTTTATATCTTATTTTAATGATTAAAGGATGATATTGACAATGAAGGTTCCAAATAGGAAATTATTTTGATGGTATGTATGTGTTTGTTGTGCCATTATCCTTTTTGATACTAAAGGCCATCTAGAGCCTCTTTGTTGATATAATTTTATTTTATTTTATTTTTTTATTTATTTATTTAATTTATTTTATTTATTTATTTTATTTATTTATTTATTTATTTATTTATTTATTTTTTTCAAAAATGTAAGTTGTTAAGTGCTATTTTGGTTATATACACTCTTATTTTCTATATGTGAGAAATTTTTCATATTTGTTTATAAATGGTTTCAATTCATATGTATGAAAATGAATATATTTGTTTTCTTTAAAATTTGAATATTTTACGTGTTTTTGGTCGACTTTTTCTTTTACCAGTTTTGGTTCAGAGAAAGATGCCCCATAGAGTTACACCACATTGAGTGGGATTTATTTGGCTTAAGTGTTAGACCTCAAATATTACTATTCCAGTAGAACTTATATTCGGCCTCATCCTTCTGAGTATGACATCATTCAGATGCGGTAGACCATGGTGGGAATTTGAGTCTCCAAGGAAGGAGGAGACCTTATTTCTCCAAAGACGTACAATGGCCATGGAAACCGGTGCTTACTTTAATGGACTATAAAATCAAATATGTTCATCCATTTTCCTGTGCCTTAAACTTTAGAATACCTAGCACAATACAAGTAATACAATTTCCAATATTATAACATTATTCCTCATTAGTTTGTGTGCTCATTTGGAATACCCAGTTTTGAATTCCTCATAGAATGTTCATATTAGCAAAATATTATAGAAAACTATCACAACCATTTGGATTAAATTGTTTTAAGGAATTTAAAGTTAATATCATAGAGCTAACATCTATAGGAAAAGACGTAGTTGCATCTATTTTTCAATAATTCCTTTAACCAATAATTCTAAAATTAATGACTGATTATATAGGTAGTGATATATATGTATATGATTAAATGTGATGGAATTGTCTAGCAAGGTGACAATTCCACCTAGAATATATTTTTTAGATGTACTCTGGCAATTTTAGAGTTGAAAAATATTAAATTTTTAGTATTTCAATCACAATTTTAACACTATGTTGTACTGTGAAACAACCCCCCCATTTATATATAGCAATAGCTGAGGTTATACATATAAATGGGGACCTTTTTTAATTTTTTGGTCTTAGAATAATAAAACATAACTCTAATTAATTGCCTTAAAAGACTCTTAAAACAACCCAAAGATAGGATCCCCATCGCAAATTGAAAATCACGTTTTTTCCATGTGATGAACATGAAACACCTTTAAAAAATTGCGATGTGTGATCAAACCTCCCGCTGTGATATCCAGATTAAAAATATTGTGAACTCGCAATCACATTTCACAGAAATCTCAAGTAATTAAGCCTTGTCACTATGAACTTCATTAATGATTTGTGAAATTTGATATTGCAATCACATTTCACCTTATAAGTAGGCAACACTACATTATATCATTTTAAAGATTGCGATGTGTGAATAGAGGAGTAAGCATGTGAAATAATTGTGTTTGAATGTAATAATGAATGGTTTGACAGGGTAATAAATGTTTAGCGACTCGAGAAGAGGTAATTATTTTCCAAGTTATGGGCAGTTAATGTTGGATATCTCATCTAAACCTTTCCCAAGATCCAAATTCATTTCAGAAAAGTTTTCAGTCTTAATTACCTGATACTGTTTGTGCTGCTATATCTCGTCCATTTCAAGCGAGCTACAAAATACATGTCATTGAGAAAGGTGATGTAGAAACAGAAGAAACAGATCATTGTAGAGTCCGAGTTTAGAGAAATGGCTCCTATATTCCCTAACACGGTCTGCACCGGTGGAGGGGGAGCAACAACTTGGGAGGTCATATACAATAGGCTCGAGGATGAGCATCCCAAGGTTATTGTCACAAAAGCAATAGCTGATTCAATAAAACATTCAGGACTCCAATTCAAGGTTGGCGCTTGTTCTTTCCTTCATAGGATAGGAGCGAGAGCTAAAATCCTTCCATAAATGGATATGATCAAGTGGGTGGTAGAAAACCTCACAATTGAAGATAGGCAATTCAGGAATTCGTGAATGGAACTCATGGGGTCATTCAGAGCAGAGGACCTAAAGAAAATGTACCATATACCTAACCCGCAGGATATATATGATACCACATACATGGCCAACTTCACAAAGAAGAACCAAGAGCCCCTCAAGATGATTCAGGGGTGGAGAGTGTTGGAGAACAAATTCAAATTCGAGAAATCGGGTATGTATGCTATAGCCTCTTTGGTAAACCCCTACAAATATGCAACTGCTATGTTATGTAGACTATATAGGTTACCTAATAATGCTAAGTTTTCCATAGAATGGATTCCTTTGATTGATGCTTGTGTTAATTCCCACATTATGAATTGGGCCACCATCCTATCTGATAACCTAGCCACCATCATCACTGAATATTGATAGAAGAGATCCTCCTCTCCAGAGAACCTTCCTCCATTCTATTATAGTGCCTACATTATGGATTCCATCTATTTTTGCACTGAATTTCCAATCATGGGTTGGAAATGGACCTTACATGACCCCTACCATATCCATCTCAGTCATAAGAAAATGTGGGAATCCCATTACATACCTCATTTCTATAAAATATGTCATGCTATTATTTTGCAATGCATCAATTAATTTTCAATAAGAAAGCCCCTAGATTCTCCCAAGAAACTGCTACAGACCTTCTGGCTATCAATAAATATTTTGTTGAAGAATGGTTCACCTATATTAGGGTTTTCTATAGCATAGTAGACCCACATGTACTCCCCTTGTATATTTCTGATAAATTGTTGGTAAGGGAAATCTCCCACCAGACTGTGCGAAAAGTCCTGACCAAAGTTCTTAAAGAAAGCAAGAAATTGTTATGGCCATCTTTTCCTATCAAGTGCAGTTCTTTTTCTTTGGAAAATTTTAATTATTCGATAAAGGAATCAATAAGCATGGTAGGCCTCAGGCTTCATACTTTGCCGAAAAGGAAATTTGATTCAGGCAAGATAGCATATAACATCACTACTGCGCTAAAGATCAAGCCATATAACCACAAGGCTAATGATTTTGAAGACCTGTTACAGTCGACTTAATCCTTCAAACAATCATTCGAATGGGTAAGAGAAAATCTGAGTCCTAGAGATTTTGAAAACTTTCAAGAATTCAGAAACAGAAGGCTAGAAATAATATCAACGCACTTGTTTAAAATTGAGGACAAGCCCACACCCAGTGTGACTATCAATAGCAAGGGACCTAGTTCTTGCATTGAACCTCAAGTAAATACTGAGAAAACAATGGATATAGGGAAGGCCCAAGACACCGATAACATAGCAGAATCCAGCCAGAAGTCAACCGAGAAATGGATTATGAGCACCCCACCTAAAGAGATTAGTTTAGAGGTCAATAGTGATAGTTTGGAATAGGAGTGGGATTAGTTAAATAAGAAACTGCAAGACACTCCCAACACCATAGATACCCAGGAAACTATTAGAGCCTAGATTTTCCTCAGGCTGGAAAGGCAAGGTTCTAGGTCCACATCAAACCACACTCAGCCTCATAGCTAGCCCTACAAGGGCAGGAGAGGGCTCTCTCCGAGTCAATCTCGGCAAAAGATAATCGATGGGGCTCGAGATGACTGATTTTACAACTGATCTTAGGCTAGGTATGAAGTACAAAGATTTGATTTGAGTTTTTTGGGGGTTTTGTGTTGGAAACAGGGAAAGACAAATTGGGCTCGGGGATGAGGCACAGTTTCTGCAAAGTTCTGATTGGGGCAAGGAAGGCAATCGTTTTTATGCTTTAAAGTGAGTGAATGGATGGATCAGACTGGTGAGGAGCTAAGGAGAGCAAGAAAGTCTCAAGAATTCTCCTTAAATGGATGAAAACATGGAAATTTAAACAAATTCAAAGGCAAAGCATAACAGTTAATGGACTCTACCTTAATCACTCATTTGTTCAAATTCAGAAGAAGAGAAAGGAAAATGATACACATAACATTAATGAACATACAATTACTTATAGAATAACACCATCAAAACATAAAGCCACATGGATCCTAAACAGTGCTACAAAATCCTGGTCTTTCCTTAGCCAAAAATGCAGAGATAGAATGTACAATAATATGCCAAAGAAATCCTAAGTGTCCAACCCTGAAAATGACTTAGGAATTACATGATATAGACTATCCCAACCCATTCCCTTGCCTCCAGGGGTCGAGCTCATCATTCTAGGAGCTATTTGAACCAATTCTAAACAAGGAACTAAAATCTAGGCAATCAAAACAACTTGCCTCTATATGTTAGGAAACTAATTCATTCATTAAATTTTCACTTGTTAGTGAATGAATCATCTAGAAAAAGTAAATAAGTGCCAAAATTACAACATTTTTATCCAATTACATCAATATAGATCAAAAATTACATCAAAAATAAAAACTAGTCAAACTGGCCAAATTTCTGAGTTGGAAAGTGAAAAATTGGGCAAAAATCCTCTATGCGCCGCGCCAAATCCTCTGTGTCGTGCCACTTTGGAGTTGTATTTGAGGCACTTCTGGAAGTCCAAATTGAACCCAAGATAGCTTGTTGGAAATCCCTACCTGTGTGTCAAAATAAGGGCAGTGAGGTCATTTTGTGAGTGTTTTTGACCTCCTGAGGACTCAAAACTTCCCCAAAATTCTTGGCCATGCACGAACAGTCATGATTTTTCATGCCAAATCCAAAAATATAAAGCTTTTTCCATTTGGTACCCTCTAGAAAAAGCGAGCGCCACGTGTCATGGCACATAGGGAAGCAAAACCTGTTTTTTAGTGCAAATATTTTCAAAAGTGCAAAACTTGCTCCAAATTTCTTGAAATTTGGGCTGTACCTTCTCTATCAAGTATCATGCTAGGCTAAAGAGGCTTCAGCCAATATCTGAAGGTGATCATGCTCCTTTTGCCTCTTTTTCTTCCTTCTCGAATGTTGGGTATGCCTGTTGCAAGTTAGATAGTTTCTGGTGTAAGTGTGAAGGTGACACTAGACAAAGTAACCTGATCTCCACGTAAATGCAGTACAATAGACGAGTCAACTCATGATGAAATTGAACATTAGCCACCTTCTCAAAAAACTCATAGCATGACTGAAACTGGAAGTAAGAGAGGGCAAGAGGGCAGGCCTGCAATTCTGTAAGGGTGGTCAGTTCTTCTCTAACATGTCTGCCACCTTTATGAGGCCTTCGGGGTGCATGTCCTTCCAAGGGTGAGTCACTTTGAGTTTCCACTTCATAATCATATGAATGACCAGACGACATCGCTGCTGATATACATACTGCCTTGAATGACTGCTGATGTATGAAACTGCTATTTTGTAATGTAATATAGTTGGATTCTGCCACCAAAGGGAAAAAAAATGTAAGGGAATGTTAGGAAGGGGAAACAGTAAGGGATTAGGGGATATTAGGATAAATTTTATTAGGGAAAGGAGGAGGGTTTGAGGGGTTTTATGTATGGGGTTAGGAGATTTTTTGTAAAGGCTAGGGTTTTGGGGTTTGGGATTTGGAAATTGGATTTGGGAAAGAGAATGTAAGAGAGGGAATTGACGAGCTTAGAGGGGGGGGGGCTAAGAAATGATGAAACAAGGGAGAAATGGGGAGGAGGAGTGACTTTGGTAGAAAAATAGTGAATTGGGAACCCACAACAAGTCTCCTTTGAGGCACTTTAGAGGTAGGGTTTGAGATTGTGTTTCAATCATTAGCATCCATGAACCACCATCACTTATCACAAAATTGGATAAAGCATTATGATATCGACCCTACCTGGCAAATGCACGCAAACAAATTGCAATTTGTAGAAATTTCAAACGAAGACGGGCTTTCAAGGGTATGCGCCACGTAGCATACCCAGTGCGTCATGCCTGTGGAAATTTACACTGGGTTTATCCTCCCAGTGTTTCGTGCCACCTGTTCTATGCATCGTGCCGGCCTAGTTTCAATCAACTTCACCCAAGCTGCGCACTTGCTCACCCAATTTACTTTGAATAGTTTGTCTTTGGTCTTGGCTTGCAAATAACATTGATCCTCATGGCAAAATCTTTATAAAGACATTGATTTGATTTTTGGCTCTTCAAAACCCATTTTTGTAATGTTTTGAAATCGGCACTTTATCACAATTAATACAACTCTGTATTTTTGTTTCCCCCTTGATTTTTGGTTTAAATGATGAATTTCTTGGCAATGTTTTGCAGGGAAAGTGGCATGTTTTGACCAAGGAAGACCAGGGTTGTGCTTAGAGAATTGAATAACTGAAGAACTTTGAAAATGTTACAAAAGACAAAATGTTGACTTTTCTTCAAAATAGAGTTTTGAAGAACAGTCATAATCCATCAATATGACAATGAAATTTGTGAAATAAAAAAAATGTGTAGAACCTCCCTCTCGCCTGCTGGCATCATTGGACACTTTGATGACTCACTTGGTGAAAAGCCTAGACCTAGTGACTGACATGACACTTGCTAATCAAAAACATAAAACAGGGTTGTAAATGACTTTTAAAACTCGATTTCGATGAACTGACCTGAACCAGCAGTGTAAGGCATGAGGAGTGTTGAATGACCAAACTTGTCCGTCAGATTATGGCATGCCCCTAGTGGAATGCAACTGAGTGAAATGAGCGAGACACCT
Organism: Pinus taeda; assembly: GCA_000404065.3. NCBI lineage: Eukaryota > Viridiplantae > Streptophyta > Pinopsida > Pinales > Pinaceae > Pinus > Pinus taeda. Next base: position 181,450 of record APFE030765832.1, read on the forward strand.
AAAAATGAAATGCAATAAAGAGAAATGATCTCTGATGGAGGGATGTTAAGCTCAACTCTAACATTGGCTCCAATGGGGATGGTAGCTCCTTGGAGGTACCAAGAACGATAGATCTCTGGGAGAGCTAGACAGTGCCTTCGTCCATTGGGCTATGGAGTCAAAAACTCAAGCTGAAATGCATGATTAAAAACTGATGACTTGACGACACAAATTGACTCTCACTCAATTAAAAACTGACTCGATACTTAAACACAACCGATAAACTAGAAACTATGCTCAAAATGGAGCTTATTCATCAAAACCTACTCTAACTGTTCTATTTCACTGCTAAATCAAGTGAAATGAAATAGCCAATGCAACCATGTTAGCATCTTGGTTGTTGTCTGATTTCTTCCCAAATGCTTTCTGATGTGCAGGAAAAGGGAAGAATCGAAAAGCAACTCCCATGGAAACTTGGAATCAAGTTGTCTGCTGATAAACTTGCAAAGCGTGAGTTGACTGGATGACTTCAAGAATACTGCAAAAGCATCTTCACAAGCATAGATATTGGTTTCCATTAACACATTACTGCTCTAGTCCAAGTAATCTTCATAGCTGGATATTGAAATTTTCCTCACATCTGTGCTGTCTTTCTTTGGTGATTGCAGCAAGCTGTCAAAAGGATCCTGAATTTCGTGAATAACCAAACTCTTTTGCTGATTCCAAATAGAACAAAAGTCTCCTTTATCATTCTCTTCATATGACTGCAAACATTGGTGTGAGTTTTGTAATGAAAAATCTGTTAAACAAGACAATGAAGGTGATTTTTGAATAAGATTATTATCATTCTTTTCTAGCACGTGATTAGCTAATGGAGAAGAACTTTTACAGCAAACATCATCCAACACATGAGCAATAGGATCATCAAAAACTTGAAAAGACTGCTGCAATGTGTCCATTGAAACTGTATAACATCCTACTAGCTATTCAACTTTTCCTTTAGAGATATTACGAAGATTCTGCCTTATAAACTGAAATGCTTTGAAACAAAAGGGTACAGAATCCTCTTGCATCATTAAATCATATATTTCGGCTTCCATGCCTTCATCCACAATCTGACCTTCAATTGCGTTTGGTGACTGCAAATCTGGTGCTAGGGAGGGTTTTGTTTCCAACATGATTTCATGAGAAATCTTCCCTTGGAACGACTGATGAAATCATGTTGGAAACAAAACCCTCCCTAGCACCAGTTTTTCAGCCACCAAACGCAATTGAAGGTCAGATTGTGGATGAAGGCGTGGAAGCCGAAATATATGATTTAATGATGCAAGAGGATTTTGTACCCTTTTGTTTCGAAGCATTTCAATTTATAAGGCAGAATCTTCGTAATATCTCTAAAGGAAAAGTTGAACAGCTAGTAGGATGTTATACAGTTTCAATGGACACATTGCAACAGTCTTTTCAAGTTTTTGATGATCCTATTTCTCATGTGTTGGATGATGTTTGCTCTAAAAGTTCTTCTCCATTAGGTAATCACGTGCCAGAAAAGAATGATAATAATCTTATTAAAAAATGGCCTTCATTGTCTTGTTTAACAGATTTTTCATTACAAAGCTCACACCAATGTTTGCAGTCATATGAAGAGATTGATAAAGGAAACTTTTGTTCTGTTTGGAATCAAAAAAAGAGTTTGGTTATTCACGAAATTCAGGATCCTTTTGATAGCTTGCTGCAATCACCAAAGAAATACAACACAGATGTGAGGAAAATTTCAATATCTAGCTATGAATATTACTTGGACCAGAGCAGTAATGTGTTAATGCTTGTGAAGATCCTTTTGTAGTATTCTTGAAGTCATCCAGTCAACTCACACTTCGCAAGTTTATCAGTAGTCAACTTGATTCCAAGTTTCCATGGGAGTTGTTTTTCGATTCTTCCCTTTTCATGTGCATCAGAAAGCATTTGGGAGGAAATCAAGTAACAGCCAAGATGCTAACATGGTTGCATTGGCTTTTTCATTTCACTTGATCTAGCAGTGAAATAGAACAGTTAGAGTAGGTTTTGATGAATAAGATCCATTTTGAGCATATTTTCCAGTTTATCGGTTGTGTTTAAGTATCAAGTCATTTTTGAATTGAGTGAGAGTCAATTTGTGTCGTCAAGTCATCAGTTTTCAATCATGCATTTCAGCTTGAGTTTTTGACTCCATAGCCCAATGGACGAAGGCACTGTCTAGCTCTCCCAGAGATCTGCCGTTCTTGGCACCTCCAAGGAGCTACCATCCCCATTGGAGCCAATGTTAGAGTCGGTCTTTACATCCCTCCGTCAGAGATCATTTCTCTTTATTACATTTCATTTTTACGTGTCTCACTCATTTCACTCAGTTGTATTCCACTAGCGGCATGCCATAATCTGACGGACAGGTTTGGTCATTCAATACTCCTTATGCCTTACACTGTTGGTTCAGGTTTGTTCATCGAAATCGAGTTTTAAAATTCATTTACAACTCTGTTTTAGGTTTTTGATCAGCAAGTGCCATGTCAATCACTAGTTCTAGGGTTTTCACCAAGTGAGTCATCAAAGTGTCCAATGATGCCAGCAAGCTAGAGGGAGGTTCTACACATGTTTTTTATTTCACAAATTTCATTTTCATATTGATGGATTATGACTGTTCTTCAAAACTTTGTTTTGAAGAAAAGTCAACATTTTGTCTTTTGTAACATTTTCAAATCTCTTCAGTTATTCAATTCTCCAGGCATAACCCTAGTCTTCCTTGGTCAAAACATGCCACTGTCCCTGCAAAAAATTGCCAAGAAATTCATCATTCAAACCAAAAATCAAGGGGGAAACAAAAAGACAGAGTTGTATTAATTGTGAAAAAGTGCCAATTTCAAAACATTACAAAAATGGGTTTTGAAGAACCAAAAATCAAATCAATGTCTTCATAAAGATTTTGCCATGAGGATCAATGTTATTTACAAGCCAAGACCAAAGACAAACTATTCAAAGTAAATTGGGTGAGCAAGTGCGCAGCTTGGGTGAAGTTGATTGAAACTAGGCTGGCGCGGCGCACTGGGAGGATAAACCTAGTGTAAATTTCCACAGGCGTGGCGCATTGGAACGACACGATGCAATGGGTATGCTGCGTGACCCATACACCTGAAAGCCCATCTTCATTTGAAATTTCTGCAAATTTCCATTTATTTGCATGGATTTGCCAGGTAGGGTCGATATCATAATGCTTTATCCAATTTTGTGATAAGTGATGGTAGTTCATGGATGGTAATGATTGAAACACAATCTCAAACCCTACCTCTAAAGTGCCTCAAATGAGAATTGTTGTGGGTTCCCAATTCACTGTTTTGCTACCAAATTCACTCCTCCTCCGCATTTCTCCCTTGTTTCATCATTTCCTTAACCCCCCCCCTAAGCTCATCAATTCCCTCTCTGACATTCTCTTTCCCAAATTCAATTTCCAAATCCCAAACCCCAAAACCCTAGCCCTTACAAAAAATCCCCTAACCCCATACATAAAACCCCTAAAACCATCCTCCTTTCCCTAATAAAATTTATCCTAATATCCCCTAATCCCTTACTGTTTCCCCTTCCTAACATTCCCTTGTTGCATTTTTTTCCCTTTGGTGGCAGAATCCAACTATATTACATTACAAAATAGTAGTTTCATACATCAGCAGTCATTCAAGGCAATTTGTATATCAGCAGTGATGTCGTTCGGTCATTCATCCGACTATGAAGTGGAAACTCAAGGTGACTCACCCTTGGAAGGACATGCACCCCGGAGGCCTCATAAAGGTGGCAGACATGTTAGAGAAGAACCAACCAACCTTACAGAATTGCAAGCCTGCCCTTTTGCCCTCTCTTGCTTCCAGTTTCAGTCATGCTATGTGTTTTGTGAGAAGGTGCTAATGTTCAATTTCATCATGAGTTGGCTCATCTATTCGTACTGCATTTACATGGAGGTCAGGTTACTTTCGCTGGTGTCACCTTCACACTTACACCAGAAACTATCTCATTGGCAACCGGCATACCCAACATTGGAGAAGGAAGAAAAAGAGGCAAAAGGAGCATGATCGCCTTCGGATATTGGTTGAAGCCTCTTTAGCCTAGCATAATATTTTATAGAGAAGGTACAACCCAAATTTCAAGAAATTTGGAGCAAATTTTGCATTTTTGAAAATTTTTGCACTGAAAAACAGGTTTTGCTTCCCTATGCGCCGCGCCACGTGGCTCTCACTTTTGCTAGAGGGATCCAAATGGAAAAAACGTTATATTTTTGGATTTGGAATGAAAAATCATGAATGTTGGTGCATGGCCAAGAATTTTGGGCAAGTTTTGAGTCCTCGGGAGGTAAAAAACACTCACAAAATGACCTCACTACCCCTATTTTGACACACAAGAAACAATCTTGGGAGATTGTAGTTTTGGAGGGTAAATTGACATCCAAATTGAAAAGTTCCACTTGGGTTGGAAAATAGACAGGTAGGGCTTTCTAACGAGATATCGTGGGCTCAATTTGGACTTCAGGAAGTGCCTAAAATATAGCTCCAAAGTTGCGCGATGCATAGAGGATTTGGCGCGGCGCATAGAGGATTTTTGCCCAATTTTTCACTTTCCAGCTCAGAAATTCGGCCAGTTTGACTAGTTTTTCTTTTTGATGTAATTTTTTATCTATCTTGATGTAATTGGATAAACATGATGTAATTTTGGCACTTATTTACTTGTTCTAGATGATTCATTCACTAACAAGTGAAAATTTAATGAATGAATCGGTTTCCTAACATATAGAGGCAAGTTCTTTTGATTGCCTAGATTTTAGTTCCTTGTTTAGAGTTGGTTCCAACAGCTCCTAGAATGATGAGCTCGACCCCTAGAGGCAAGGGGATGGGTTGGGTTAGTCTATATCATGTAATTCCTAAGTCATTTTCAGGGTTGGACACTTGGGATTGCTTTGGCATATTATTGTACATTCTATCTCTGCATTTTTGGCTAAGGAAAGACTAGGGTTTTGCAGCACTGTTTGGGATCCATGTGGCTTTATGTTTTGATGGTGTTCTTCTCTAAGTAATTATAAGTTCATTAATGTTATGTGTATCATTTTCCTTTCTCTTCTTCTGAATTTGAACAAATGAGTGATTAAGGTAGAATCGCTTAATTGTTATGCTCTGCCTTTGAATTTGTTTAAATTTCCATGTTTTCATCCGTTTAAGGAGAATTCTTGAGACTTTCTTGCTCTCCTTAGCTCCTCACCAGTCTGATCCATCCATTCACTCACTTTAAAGCATCAAAACGATTTCCTTCCTTTCCCCAATCAGAACTCTACAGAAACGGTGCCTCATCCCCAAGCCGAATTTGTCTTTCCCTGTTTCCAACACAAAACCCCCAAAAAACTCAAATCAAATATTTGTACTTCATACCTAGCCTAATATCAGTTGTAAAATCAGTCATCTCAAGCCCCATCGGTTATCTTTTGCCGATATTGACCTCGAGAGAGCCCTCTCCTGCCCTCGTAGGGCTAGCTACGAGGCTGAGCGTGGTTTGATGTGGACCTAGAACCTTATCTTTCCAGCCTGAGGAAAATCTAGGCTCTAATAGAAACAATGGAGTGTCAAAATCCTCTGCATAATCAGGAAAATATAGAGTCCAAGCCAATAGATGAGAAAGCAACAACGTCTTAGCAGACTAAGATTATCCCTACTCTTCCCACAAAAGAGATTGTCTTGAAAGTGACTGAAATCACTCCTCTAGATGTGTTCTATAACCCGTTGCACAAGGCTGTAGTAAGAAGATAGAGGAAAAGGAGAACGGTAGAAACACCTGAGCTCCCACCTGGAAACGAGCCAATGGACATTGTTTGGAGGGACATTCCTTCCAACCCAGCTAAGAAATTGACTAGATTGTCACAATTTATGGGAGCATATGCAAGGACCAACATGGACAAAGCCACCAATGTCTTTATTTTGTTGAGAGAAAGGGAGGAGAAGACTGCACATCTTGAGCAACAACTCAAAATAGAGAGGGAAAGTGTGAATAGGCAAGCCACTAACCAGCCTGCCCAATTTTAACAGAACATGGAGGTCCTAAAGATAAGCCATGAAGCCGATATATCGACCAAAACTATGCAACTCCAAGAATTGCAGCAAGCCATGGAAAGATATAAGGATACTCCTACTGTAGAGGAGTTCATTAAAGAGGTGCTCGAATTGAATTCCCTCTTTATAAAACAACATGAACAATTCTTCCAAAGGATGTCACACATCGCTCCTTATCTGATCACTAGCGACTAGCTATAGATAAGGCAATTGACCAGAGAACTGAGTTTACTGATCTAAATACCAAAACCTCATAGCTCATCAAGTGGTAAGAAACATAATATGGGAGGAGAGCCAACCTCCCTGAGATTGAGGAGACACACAAGGACATCCTTTTCATGGATTGTGATGCAAGGATCAAGAAGGTTGAGCTAGCAGTGGCAAGAACCACTGGGGTGGTGGAAAACATAATCAAGGTGGTAAACCATACACTATTTTCCACCAACCTGTTAAGAGAAGGAAATCCAAAAGAAATGCCCGATTTAGGTGATTTGCATAAAATCTAGTAGGAAAAGGCAGAAGCTCAAAGGGAAGCAATTGAAAAATTGGCAAAGACTGACTAGGATTCGTATTAGCAAAACCTTTTCAAGCCACACAGCCAAATCATGACACTTAATTTCTCACTTCATTCAACTTAGTAGATGCTACCACCTCTCACCAATGTGATTTTCACAGGACAGGTCAGAAAACATTTTGGGGCACCTCCTCAAGTTAAACCGATGGTCAACATATGCAATTTGAAGGACAAGCTGGTAGATAAAAAATCATCATATTAGCCTCTACTCATCAAGCCATTGTTTAATTTTAGAGTTAGTTAACTAGTTAGGAGGAAGGTTGTTTGAAACCTCCTCAAATTTTTGTATAATCTATTTTTTCTTTTCCGGAGAAAAAAAGCGAAAAATTTTTATTAAGGATATAAAAAGTTTTACATATATCAGATTTTCACTGTCAAACCACCTGAAGGTGGAAACTGCTGATTGACATTTCTCCCAAAACTGATAAGGGAAAGATATGAAAAGACCCCTAAAGATCCAGTCCATAGAGAAACTTTTTGGGACGGGTTCATCAACCTGAACTGCTGTAAAAAGTAAGTATCAACTGTTTTGGATCATAAAATCCCTGTCTAATAAATATACATGACAAAATTGCACAGGTGAGGCCTCCTTCGAAGAAGGATAAACAACCTCGTACATAGATGGCTATAAATATTGATATAAACGAGATAGAAATATAATATAACTTCAGTGCCCAGGAAGGAGAAATATGAACAGAACCGTCCTGAGGCTGTAGAATATGAAGAAAAACAAAACACAACGCTGTGGAGCATTGCGACCAAAAAGAGGAAATGTCGAGGATCTAAACACGTCCCTGCAAACGGAAAAAAGTTGAGGATATACCATGAAGTGCGCCATTAGAGAGGAGGAACAAAAGGGGGCTGCTGTGAAGTGGAGGTCTGCCCCTGTCTAGTTTCTTCTATGGACCAGCTACCCAAAACCTGTTATAGGCCAGCTTTAGAAAGCTAGTCTGCTGTTGAATTTTTGTCCCTGAAAATATGGCATATGGAAAAAATATTAAAGCGAGATTTTAAGGACACAATATCTTCTAAAAGAGGCTTCAATATATGGTTTTGATACATTGCAATGCTATTAACCCATTTAACAACATTCATGGAATCTCCGAAAATTTGAATTGACGAAATGTTTCTTTGTAAGGACCAGCATATGAGGAGGCGTAATGCAGACAATTCGGCATAGTTGTTTGAACCAGGACCCAAACCCACAGAAGCTCTTAAAGAATGTTCATGGTTAAAGTGAATACATAAACCAGCGCCTGCCCTGTTTTATTGTGATGCCCCGTCGAAGAATGCCCAAGGAAAACCTTCTTGAATAATTAAGGGATTGTCATGTTTTTGATCATTTTTTGGCTCAAGGGGCATAATGGAGGAGTAAATGGCCGCACAATTTGAAGCAACAGATGATGAGGATATGACCTGGTCTTGAAACACACTTTTATTCTGAGCAATCCATATTCCCCAGAAAAAGATAGGAGGGAGGTTCCTTAGGTTTCCTTCTGGATAATTATTCCACCATTTTCTCCAAGCTTCTTCCAACGGAGCAGATCCCCATTGTGCTTTTAGATTTAGGAGTCCTGTTAACTCCCCCCAAATCCTTGAAGAGACAGCACAGGATGTGAAGAGATGATTAATTGATTCCCCTTCCGACTTGCAAAGTGGACATCTCCCAGGTCCAATGAAAAATCTGGCTTGAAGAATATCCCAGGTCGGAATTTTCCTCTTTAACATGCACCATAAAAAAATCCTAGATTTTAGAGGACATTTTAGCTGCCACATATTTTTCGACCACCACTCCAGAGGTGCCCAACCTTTCTTTCCCATGAGGAAAGAGTATCCATCTTTTGGGGTGTAAACTCCTATTTTTCCTTGCGCCCACAGTAGAATATCCTGGTCATTTTTTTACCTGACATTAGAACGATGGAGTTCTTCGATATAAGAGGCCCATTCATTATGCCATCTGATGTTTAATCCAAGGTCCTCTGCATTTTTCCAGGCTTGTCCCCATATGGTTGATTGACCCACTTTCTCCACTTGATTTAGAGTGAAGAAACCTTTGCTGCCCAGGTGTCTCAGGAGGCCAAGGGACAAGGCGTAAGATTCGTTGCATCCCACCTAGGGGTCCCTGCCAATTCTTACATTTTTTCCATCACCCACTTTCCAAGCCAGACCTTGTTCAATCACTGTGAAGGCCTCAACCATGGCCTTCCAGATGACTGAGGATTGTTTCGACTTCTTATCCTGGCTTCGAATCCAGTCTTCTAATGGGACTGGGTCAATGTACTTCCTTTTGACCACCCTGGTCCAAAGATTCTCCATCGTGATAAGCCTCCACCCTGACTTGGCAGCCAAGGAAAGACTGAAATCAGGGAGTCTCTTGATTCCCCAACCTCCCCACTCCTTTGGCCTAGCAAGCTTGTCCCAAGCCACCCAAGGAAGGACTGTGTTTTCATTTGAACCAGCCCATAAAAATCTGCAACACAGCCTTCTAATTTTCTCCAAAATGCCTTTGGGGATCCAAGTAAAAGCTGCCCAGTAGACAGGAATGGCCAATAAGACAGATTTTATGAGGGTCAATCTTCCTGCTCTAGAAAGCCATTTGAAACTCCAATGAGAGATTCTTGCTTCTAGCTTTGCTATAAGCCAATTCCAGTCCTCTTTTTTGTATGCATCCGGTTTTAACCAGAATCCCAAGTATTTAAAAGGAGAGTCCAGAGGCTAGATTTGAAAAGGAAAAAGGGTGGACATTAAAGTGTATTCTCTTCTGTTATACCCTGCCACACAGACTTGAGATTTTCCATAGTTTATCTGCATTCCTATGGCTTTCATAAATAGATCAAAAATGTTTTTAAACTCCTTTAATTCATTATATGATCCATTAGAGAAAATCAGGATGTCATCAACAAAAAGCAGGTGTGAGATGTAGAGATTGATTGCTACCTCAATACCTTTTATCTTGTCTGTCCTTCTGGCTTTGTGGATCAATCTGCTAAGCCCTTCTGCCACCAAAAGGAAAAGGAGAGGAGATAAGGGGCATCCTTGTCTGAGACCCCTTTGGCTTTTGAAGAAAGGGGATGAAGCTCCATTGATCAAAATAGCAAAACTAACATTAGAAATATAGCCCATAATCCAGCTAATGAAAGAGTAATTGAAACCCAGATGAGTAAGCAACAGCCGGAGATATAACCAGTTAATTCGGTCATATGCCTTAGAAAGGTCGATTTTTAGGACCACCCCTTTCTTCTTCTTATGTTTGACACTGTGAATAACCTCTTGGGCAACTCCGATAGCCTCATGAATTTGCCTTCCATCCAGAAAACCAAATTGTTCCATTGAGATGTTTCTGGACAAGATAGGAACAAGCCTAATCGCTATCACCTTTGCAATAATTTTATAAATGCAATTACAAAGTGATATAGGCCTGAAATATTCAAAAGTCTCCGGTTCATCTTTCTTAGGGATGAGAGCGATGAAGGTTGAGTTAAAAGGTCTATATATTTCTCCTTTCAACCTTGATTCCTCCACAACTTCGGTGATCTCTGATCCAATCAAATCGAAAAAATGGAGAAAAAGTTCAATAGTCCACCCATCAGGGCTGGGGCTTTTGTCCTTTGCCATATTTTTCATTGCTGCCTCAACCTACTCTTCGGAGACAGGGATAGATAACTCATCAGCTTCATCCTCCTCAATGAACCTAGGAAAACATTGAGCTGTCCTCATGACTTCTGCTATGGTGGCCTCTCCTGAGTCCGAAAAGATTTTCTGAAAGTGCCTCTGACCCAATCCCGAGAGGTCTGTGAAGGTTTTAACCACACTTCCTTCTTCATCTTTTAAGCTCCAAATAGTATTTGCAGATTTTCTTCCTTTTGCATAATTGTGGAAAAAAATTGTATTTTCATCTCCTGATTTTAGCCAAATTGCTCTGCTTTTTAGTCTCCATTCCTCTTCCTTTGCTAGGAGAATTTGATTTTGGGATTTTTCCAAAAGGAGGATCCGATCCTTTGAGGCCTGGGTAGAATACCCATCTGCTTCAGTACTTTCCAATAACTTCAACTCCTCCCTTATTTTCCTCAGATCTTCATTTTGTTTTTTCTGCCTTTCCTTTGCCCAGGATATAGTCGCTTTCTTTAATCTTTTCAGATTTTCCATGAACAGGAAACTCTTGCTCTCACTAGCGATCCTGTCAGGGCGCATCCATGTAGACTTAAAAAGATTATTGAAAGATGGATCTTGCAGCCAGGAGGAGTTAAATTTAAAGGGCGCAGGTGGCTTTGGAGGAGGGAAAGAAAGATCCAAAAAGATCGTAAAATGGTCTGAGTTCCCAACCTCCTCAACCCATTGCCGGAAAAGGGGAACTTTAGAGATGAGGCCCTCGGAAATCAAAAAGTGATCCAACCTTTTTGCGATCCGATCCTCCCCAGATCTTCTATTCCTCCATGTTGGCTTTAACTTGATCGGAGAGGGATCGATGAGTTTTTTTTCAAAGAGATCTTTATGAAAGAAATCCGACAAGGGATCCTCCCTGGCCGAGGGGCCCCATGCCTCGCTCTACCCAAAGAAAAGTTAAGGTCTCCTCCCACAACCAACATTGGAGGATTCAACAAGGATTTTGCCAGCAAGTCCGTCCAGAAAAGCTCCCTTCCTTGACATGGCCCATAAATATTTACAATTTGAAAAGGGGAGGGGAAGTCTGGAGATAAAACTTCCATGCCCATTGCATGCTTCAACCCCCAAAGGTTTAAACACTTTATTCTTCCTTCTCTATAACCAATGGCTAGACCCCCCGAGTGACCAGAAGAATCTATAGCGGAGAAAGACCATCCTGGCAGCAAGGATTTTAGCATTGATTCCACCTCAGAGCCCTTCCCCAACGTTTCGTGGAGGAAAAGGATGTCAGAATTTGAATTTTGAAGCCACTCTCTTAAGGCGAGTTTCTTAGGCTTACTGGCCAAACCTCTGCAGTTCCAGGAAGACATGATCATTTTTTAGCAGGTTCGGGGGCTTGCACTGCTCTAAGAACCCCAGGTATTGAGTATTGTTTCCCGTCAGCCACATCTATCTTTGCTTTTAGTTTTGCTTTTGAAAGGTCTGATTTTCTACCCCTCTTTCCCTTGGACATTCCGAGAGAGGGCACCTGTCCAAGGCCACCAAAGGCTTCATACTGCTCGGGCTTTACCCCCATTGATCTGAGGTTATAGGGACAAGGGGCATTTTGAGCCGGAGGAGTGAGAGGAGGCCAATTTTTTTCACATTTTAGGTCGAGGAATGGCGGTTCCGTAGGAGGAGGATCCATTACAGGGGCAGACTCTACTGTGACCACACCCCTGGATTGCTTTTCATTTTGAGATGGTGAGGAAGGATGGATTCCATGCATAGATACTGACATATGTTCATGATCTTGAGATGATATATGAGAAAGATTTGTGCACTTACCCGTGTCCTCCTCGCGGGATGGGGATGGTGCAGGCGAAAGAATCCAGACGTCTTCCTCCCCGGCTTCTACTGATTGAGGATCCAAAGCTTGTGTCCCCACGAGATTCTGGGGTCCTTCAGTAGACTCCCCATTCCGGTGATCCCCGGATTCCAGTCCGGCCTCGGTCTGAATCAGCGAGCCTTCCTTCTCCTAAGATGCTTGTGCTCGGGCATTATTTGGATCTCTGTAAACCGTGGTCCTTCTAAAGCACCTCCGTCTCCTGAGCAATGGACAGTTCTTTGCAAGATGCCCGTAAACATGAAAAATGTGGCATCTGAAGGGCAGATGTTTGTAGTCTAAAATTTGCTCGAAAATATAATCTTTGTATTGAAGGGTTATTGATTTCCCCAATCCTTTGCTCAAATCAATGTTTGCCAGGATGCGAGTCGTCGCCCTGATATTTGTCTCCCTGAAAGACATATCCACCTCCAAGAAGGTTCCCAGCCTATTCCCTATAGATCTGAAAACAACTTCTGTCCAGAGGAAGAAAGGGAGGCCCGGCGCCCTCACCCAAACTGGAAAAACTTCTGTGCTTTCCTTAATCACATCAAAAAGGGGATTCCATCGTTTCATCAAGACTGGTATATTTCCAATGAACAAATTTTTTGCCAATACCCAGTCAGCCGCTTCGTTTTCTTCAAACCAAAACATGAACCATCCTTTTACAAGGAATTGTGCTTCAAATCGCAAAGGATTTCCATTAACGAAACGTTCTTCTCCCCACGCCTGAAGATCCTCTGGTGTAAATTTCTTTCCCCTTGCCCAGCCTACAATGGTGCAATCTGCAACCTCTAGGGTTTCCTCTATAGCTACTTCCATGCCTAACACTAAATTCCCCCCCAGATCTTGTGACCCAATCGGCTTTTGGGATTTCCTCTTTTCCCCTTTTTTCCTTAAATCGTCTTCAAGAACCCTAAACTCCCCAGGGATATCCGACCAATATAGTTCATCTTGGGGCGTATCCACTGTGAAGGCATCCTCCGATTGAGACTGTTGTTGAGTAGATGGACCCCCAACATGGGTATCAGCAGATCTTTTGCCACTAAAAGATACACCAAACTCACCCAAATTGCCTACCTTAGTGCCATGATGACCCTCGCATCCCCCTGATAGAGAGGATCCTGTGGTTCGAGGGTCTTTTGGCAGCGAGACCCTTGAGAGAGGGGTATAACCTCCAGAAATTCTATCCTTTCCGGCACCTGCAAAATGGCCCAAGGATTTGATATCTTCCAAGCCAATAGAGGGAGGGTTCCAGCTTACTACGGACTTACCCTTGTTCGCCAAAGAAGAAGCACCCGCTAACGACCCTTCCGCCACTGCCTCCTCAGCTCTCGGTTCTTGACAACCCTGATTGTGTGCAGAGGCAACCTCAGAGACATATGCCCCGCCTTGATGCAGAAACGGGGGAAATTTCGCCTGAGAAGGGAAAACCGGCACTGATATTTTTTGGACACCAAAAAACTGTTCCACGCTTTTTGCTGAGGTATCTTTACCCCACATAGACAAAATATCTTCTAAAGCCGGATCTAAATCCACCAGTTCCTCTGGGTTAACCATGGTTAGGAGACCACTTAGGGAGAAAACCGACAGCTGAGGCTGCAAGATGTCAACCAATGCCCTAATTCCACGGAAAACGAAAGCCAAAAATGCACAAGATAGACCTGGAGCATCCACGGCTGAGGAAAAAAGGAAAAGCCCCTTTCAGTGCGCTTTGACCCGACAAATTTTTTTACCTCCAGCTATCCACCAAAACCCGGATGTGCAAACAACCCGGAAACTTGCACCTATACACTGGCACCCTTCTGCTGTCGATTAGCCACGTCCTGTGCGGGGTTTCGCCCAAAACCCTCGCTGCCAAACCCTAACCAGCTCCATCCTCCTCGACCTTTATCCTTGTATAATCTATTTTTTTACATTAGTTAGAATAGTATTTAAACCCTTCTCATGCATTTAGAGAAGGGTCTAGAATTTTACCAAAAACATTTGCAAAGAATGCACTATTGTAAGTTTGTGAATGCTTTGGTGGAATTATGGAACATGATCGTTTCTTTTAAATATTAGACTACTTTCTTTTGTTGATGCACTATTGTATACTTGGGAGATAATTTGATCTGAAGAAAGGAGTTTATCCATGTCATTAGACAGATGAGAACAACTTCACACATATGTTACTTTTATCTTGTATGATTGATTATGTTTCTATTTAATTAGTGACAACACTTTATTTTCATGAATTAAGTATGGGATACATTCTTTCTGTTAAGTGTTAATTGCACTATTGTATTATGCCTAGCTGCCACTGTCTACTTTCATATATAAATCATCATATATGTGATATAGTATATACAATTTCTTTGACTAACTATTTATTCAAAGGAATTATCTTTATATGTTATCATCTTTGTTTTATGCATGATTGATCTTTATTATCACATGCCAAGCATATATCTTTATAGATCACATATCACATAGAAATACCCGGGTTTATATTAGAATAAGTTAGAGATTTTCATAATAGAATAGGTAATTTAGATTAACATTATTCTATTGCAATCTCTCGTGAACCACCCACTCTCATCTTAAAAACCACATTGGGAAACTGGTCCCATTATCCCCAGTCAAAGCCACCATTTTAAACGGAAAAGGATTTGTCTTAAGGTCTGGACCAGGTGGTTATCCCCCATGTTTTGGCAGCAAAAATCTGAGGCCACAACATTTTGGCGCTAGAAGGAGGGCCATCCAACTATGAATGGCATATAAACCTAAAGATCAATCGAAAAACATCCATAAGAGTCAAAACCCCTTCACAACTTCTACACCTTCTATATTTCGTTCAAAATCTCCTGATCAGAAATCTGGAGTTGTAGAAACATCTCCCTTGTCTCTTGAAGTAGTAAGATGACAAACTTCTCTAGATTACACTCCCGAGTCTCTCAAAGTCCATTCTTTGATACAGAAATTGGAACAGATGTCCATTTCTTCCAAGAAACCAGAGAAGCCCGAAGTTTTGAAGAAAGTGTTACTTCCTTATTACAAAAAACTAGTGTATTGACTAGATTACAAAGTGAAAGGCTTGGAGTAACCCCTTTTGAGTTCCCCATCCCTCCATGATGTAGGAAAGTTACCTCACCAAGATTTGATTCGGATACCAGCAAGATCACATCACCTTTTCAAACATTCACTTCTTCATTCACTTCTACTCAATCCACAACTTCTCAACTATCCACTTCTCTAATTAGTACTGCTACTAGTAGTACTAACTAAGTAGTAAGTTCTTCACCATCTATACATACTTCTGGATTGACCTTCCCATCTTCTCAGTCTCCAACTCAAGTTATGGCCAATCAACCCGCTCAACCTTCGATAAATCTTGGTGTTGTTCTGGTTGCAAATCCAAATGTGCTCCCAGCAAACCAAGAAAAATGGCTGCCCAAGTATAATGTCAATGATGGTCTACCTACTAAAGAACATATAAACAACTTTATGTTAACCATGAATCTTAATGGAGTTTCACATGAAGATGTTGTAATTAGACTATTCCTGTATACCTTCCAAGGATCTGTTGGATCCTGGTATTTTTCCCTTCCGGCAGGTTCAATAAGAGACTGGGATACCTTTCAAGAAGTATTTATTGCAAAATTTGGTGATTACAAGACCATAGCATCCTTGATCAATGATATTTTTAACTTAAAAGCTAATTCAGATGAAAGGATCAAAGACTTCAACTCCATATTTAAAAAGTTGCTAAATAAAATCCCAGCTGCATCAAAACCTACAGTAGATGTACAAATAGAATGGTATGTATTGTCTCTTCATTATAATATTGAAATTTTTGTAGATAAAGCCAATAAGGTGACCATTTTAGAAAAAATGAAAGAAGCCATGTCTGTAGAAAGAAGGATTATAGCTTTAAAAAAGGGATCACAAACAGATGAGAGGGAGTCAAAGAAAGTAAAATTTAAGGATGAACCAAAAAAGAAAGCTTCAAAGGACCCTTTCGATCTTGAAGGCCTTCAGAAAGTGTTAAATACCATGTCTAATGAAATGGTTGAAATCAAGAAATGGGTCACTGAATCATATGCCCCCAAGGAACCTTTTCGCTTGTTTAAAAGAAATCCTTCTTCTGCATCAAAACTGCCAAATACTATTTCAAATATCGAAATGATCAAGAAGCAGAAGAAGACTCACCAACCGAAGAGGAAGCCGACATAGAAGAAGAAGTTGAATTAAATGGAATGTGGGACTTCATCCTCCCAAATGAAGAAGAAGCACAAACTATGCCAATAACCACAAGGAGTAAAAGCTCTCCTGATTTGTCTATAATATATTAGAAACAAAAGACTACTACCCCTACAAAGGAGAAAACCCTAAGCAAGAAGTCTAAGACTATCCAAACTGACCCTATTCCACTAGATCCTCCAAATTCTTCCAAAACCTTGGTGATCTAAGATACAGTGGAATATAACATAGTGGAAGATATGAAAAAGACTAGAGCAAACATTTCGTTACACGAACTCACTAAACTCAAACAACAATAGAAAATTCTATTAAGAGAGTTAAAAGTAGTTCTTGTATCTCCTTTACCATATGTTGTGGTTACTTAGGCTACCTATGATATAGGAAAACCTCCCTCATCTTCAAACAAAGTAGATCCTTCAGATTTAGTCCTAATTGGTGATAGATATATTTCTCATATTCCTCCATTTCTTTTTACTTATGAATTTTCAACATAAATGTTCATAATTGGCTTGTTGATTCAGGAGCCCCTTCAAATATTATGCCAAGAGATGTGTGCACCAAATTGAATATTACACCTCAAAAATCTGCAGTACACACAGTTCAATTAGATAATAAAAAAGTAGATGTACTTGGAGAAATAGCATCAGTTTCAATTAGGCTTTCCTCTAATCCAAAAGTTTCACAAATAATTGATATTCTAGTGGTTGATATCCCAGAATTCTATGGTTTTATTCTATGTAGGGACTGATTGGAAAAGTTGCATGGTTACTTCGCAACTGATTGGTCCCACATGTTGTTGCCACATAATGGTAAACCAAATCAAATTAGAGTAGAATGAGAAAAGTTCATGAAATATAGAGTCACTGATCTCGAGGGAAGCAATGAACCTATTGCCTTCACCAATAACATCATTGGAAATTACTCAGCCGAGTCATTTTTGGGATCCTTTAATGCTCAGAGGTCTCCCTTCCTAGATAATATTGTAGTGTCTCAAATTGAAAAATTTTCACAAACATATGCTTCCAAGTGTGTAAATGTAGTAAATAAAATTTCAAATAATTCTTTGTTCTAGCCTCTCTATTTTGACGGTTCCAAATCTAAAGATGGTGTAAGTGCAAGATGCATTTTGATAAACCCACAAGGAAAGAAAACCACATTAGCCTGCAGACTTGAATTTCAGTGCACTAATAATATTGTTGAATATGAAGCATTGATCTAAATACTGTCTAAAGCCATTGGTCTTACTATCAAATATTTTCAAGTCTATGGAGATTCTGAAATAATCATTAAGCAGGTAAGAAATACAATTCATTGTGTCTCTGGGCACCTTAAACATTATCAATCGTTAGCCCAGAAACTTACTTCCCATTTCACCACTTTTAATATTTCTTCAGTTCCTAGGTTGCAAAACATAAGTGCTGACTTACTCGCTAATGTGGCATCCAAGCTTATACCCTTAGAAGATTTTATTCCAGACATATTTTCAATAGAGTTAATATTTAGGCTATCTATTATTGATAATGTAACAAATTGGAGATTATTCAATAATGATGAGGATATCATTAATTTCCTTACATCATAAGGGTCGTATGAGGAACAGATCATAGATGAACATGAGCATGATCTGCAAATTAAACAAAATCAAGACAAAACCCCAATCCCAAAGTCCATAGTTAAGATGGAAGATCTTTATGATCTAAAGGATAGGTTCAAGAAAGTTACCAACTCGAAAACTCAAAGTTCTACTTTGAGATTTGTAGTAAACCTAGGGTCAACTGAAAAACCTCAAAATGTCAACCTAGGTTTGTCCTATCATCTAAAGAAAGACTATCATTCATTAGGTTGTTGAAAACATATAAAGGTGTCCTTGCCTAGGATTACGCAGATATCAAGACCTATGATACCTTCATAATTCAACATACCATACCTATGACTTCGAATGAAAAACCAGTTCAACAGAAGCTTCAAAAAATTCACCCAAACCTTGAGAGTCAAATCAAATCCAAATTGAACAAGCTTCTGAAATCCAAAATAATATTCCTTATTAGACACTCAAAGTGGGTATCAAATATGGTTTCTCTAAGGAAAAATAACGATGATATTAGGATTTGTATTGATTTTAGAAACCCGAATAAAGCTTGTCAAAAATATAACTTTCCTTTGCCTACCATGGAACAGATACTGTAATCAGTTGCAGGTTCCAAATTAATGTCTTTTCTAGATGGGTTTTCAGGATATAATTAAATTCTTGTGCATCCAGATGATAGATTAAAAACAACATTCAGGACCAATTGGGGAACATATGCCTATCAGAAGATGCCTTTCGAACTCATTAGTGCAAGTGCTACATTTCAACGTGCTATGGATATTGCTTTTAAAGGTTTGATTAATAGATCAATTTTTATTTACTTAGATGACATCACAGTCTATTCTGAGGTTAAGAACAATCATTTAAGTGACTTGAAGCACATTTTTGAAAGATGCAATAAATATGGCATTTCCTTAAATCCTAAAAAAACTTATTTTGCTTTACCATAAGGCAAACTTCTTGGGTTTATAGTGTCCAAGAAATGGATTTACACTTATCCTGATAGAGTCCAAGAGATCGAAAAGATTCCTCTCCCACATAAAAAAAATACCATGCAATCATTCCTAGGCCAAATTAATTTTGTAAGAAAATTTGTTCCATATTTTTCACAGATCGTCCTACCCCTTCAAACAATGATAAGAAAAAACATAGTTTTCAAATGGGGCAAAGATGAAAGAGAGTCATTCGAGTTAATTAAAAAAGAAATTATTAATGCTCCTTCTTTGACAACTCCTGACTTTCTCAAACCATTTGTATTATATACTTTTTCATCAGATACCTCATATGCAGCAGTTTTAACACAGCTGAATGATAAAAATATTGAGGCACCCATCTCCTTTTTTCAGTTCCAATTTGCAAGGTGCTGAGTTAAATTATTTAGCTGTTGAAAAACAAGAATTTGATGTTTTTAATACCTTAAAACATTTCAGGCCTTTTCTTCTCAAAACCCATACAAAGATTGTAGTACTCTACCCCACAGTAAAGAAATTATTGATCCAAAGGAAAGTAGGGGAGAAAAGGGCCAATTGGGTTACACACTTCAAGAATATGATGTAGAAATCCAGCTAGCTAAAATTGTTAGGGGCCAAGGTTTTTGTAGGATGTTAACTGAAGCTTCCCACTTATCAGCAGAAGAACATCAAGGTAATCAAGTAGAAATATCAGAGGTACTCCTCAATGATGTACAATCACAATATGCTAATTTGAAATTTTATTTGAAGAACGGGTATGCTCCTATGCATCTTAATTATAAAAATAAAGTGTGCTTTAAGGTTTAAATCAAATCAGTATGAATTATTCAATGATTTATTGTTTAGAAAAATTTGTGATTGAGTATTGTTAAGATGCCTGGAAAAACTTGAAGCTGAGAAGGTCATGTAGGAATTACATGATGGACTAGCTGGAGGACATTTCGGAGGAAATACCATAGCTCACAAAATCCTGCATGCAAGATATCATTGGCCAACAATATTTAAGGATGCAAATGAATATGAAAGAAAGTGTAAAACTTGTCAAACTACAGTCGAAAGAGAAAGGAAGCCCGCATTCCCTTTGCAACCAATAAACTTCCAACAACCATTCGAACAATGGGGATTAGACATAATTGGTGAGATTGTTCCTAACTCTTCCAAACAACATAGATACATCCTTACAACTAATGATTATTTCACAAAATGGGTAGAAGCTATCCCATTAAAGATAGTTAATATAGAAAGAATTATGGATTTCATTGGTCAGTGCATAATTACTAGGTTTGGCCTATCCTCATCTTTAATGTTTGACAATGCATCTTATTTTTGTGGAAATGCAATCGTAGAATTTTCTCTAAAGCGAGGATTTAAGTTGAAATATTCAACCAACTATTATCCACAAGGTAATGGATTAGAAAAATCAGCAAACAAAAACCTCATCAAAGTTATAAAAAGGACTATTGAACAAAATCATAGGAATTGGCACAAAGCATTAACATTTTCTCTTTGGGCAGACATAATTACACAAAAGGCCTCCATTGGTTCTTCTCCTTTTTCTTTATTTTATGGAAAATAATTTGTTCTTCCCACAAACATAGCAATCCCATATCTTGCCCTAGTCCAATTTATCTATGAAAACCCTTCCTCTTCTCTTCAGGCAAGACAGTTTCAGATTCTTAAGCTTGAAGAAGAATGAGAAAAGGCTAAAGCAACCCACTTCCATCACCAACAATTATTGAAAGCCTCTTTTGATACAACCTTTTCCAGTAAAAAAACTTTTGAAGTAGGTGATTTTATTTTGAAACGGGACAAAGCACACAAGGCGAAAGGTAAACATACCAAATTCCAAAGACTATGGCTTGGCCCTTTTCAAATCATTGAGAAAATTGGTCAATCAACATTTCTTTTAGAAGACTTGTCAGGTAAGATAGATTCCTTACTTGTTAGTGGGAAAATCTTGAAAAAATATTTTTCTTAAAAGATATCCTCTTCCAATTTTGTACCATATCACCTTTAAGATTCTTAAGAAAATAAAGGTTAATTATTATTTACTTTTGGATTTTCAAAATAAAATCTTTGACAATATTTTTGATTTTTTCGCTTCTATAAGTAAGTAAAAGTTAAAAGAAATAATTAGAACATTTGAGTTCTAAAGTAAACCCAATTTCTTTGGAAAAACTTGATCTTGCTAAAAGCATTTATTCTATGAACAAACTCTTATCTTTATAGAGTATGAATGTTTTGTTATCAATCAAGAAAAGAATCTTTAACCTAGTAAAGACTTTCTGTAGATCAGTATCTTAAAACTCTATCATTATCATCCAAAACTCTTAAAAGAGCCAATGATTCACCCCATTTGATAAAATTTCCATTTGTCAGAGTGTAATTCTAAAATATACGAAACTTAGAAGATAAAAAGTCTCATTATGAGCTTGTTTACCATGATCATAGGGAAATAATTAAACTAATATTACCAAAACTGCATATCAAAATAGGGTAATAGCCAATGATCTCATTGATTAGAGGATGAGGGGTCTCATCAAGAGCCAACTTGTTCAGTTTAGTTACAACCAGTGAATGACATTGTCATTATTAGGTCACCAAGCCTAGAAATTGTCTTTTAAGAAACCTAAAAGAAAAGATTGAGTAAAAGAGGACAGATCCAAGTGAGATTCAAAGCAAGTGAATATCATTTTTAATTTCAAAAGTTTCTTCAGATGGGACAATGAATCATTGTTGGTTAAAAGATAACATTATTGAGGCTATAAACACCTACTGGCAGCAGAGGCTCTATCTGTGATAAATGAGTAAACACCAAAATCCTAATCTGTAGAAGACACTTGTTATATCACTTTAAAACTTATTATTGGTTGATACAAACATTTGTATTTTTGTTAGATCTAATACTTTTGTGATGTCCTAAGGATGAACCACATTAGTTGGTTCGAAACGTCGATCCAATCCTTGCAATGTGATTAATTTGAAAGACTAATCTCTAAATTTGTATTTTTATCACTACAAGAGTAAAGTAGTTGAATAAAAAGATTGAGTAAGTGGTTATGATTCTAGAGAAATGTTGCTTACTTTATAACTTATGTAATTCTTATTCTTATAACTCTAATTACTTCGAAAGTTTTAGGAATTTCAGAAAACTACTCATAGATAACTAGTTCTCCCAAGTGAATCGCCAATTGTTGTACTGTGAAACAACCCCCCCATTTATATATAGCAATAGCTGAGGTTAGACTTATAAATGGGGACCCTTTTTAAATTTTTGGTCTTAGAATAATAAAACCTAACTCTAAGAAATTTCCTTAAAAAACTCTTAAAACAACCCAAATATAGGATCCCCATCGAAAATCATAAATCACAATTTTTCCATGTGATGACCATGAAACACCTTTAAAAAATTTCAATGTGCGATCAAACCTCCCACTATGATATCCCGATTAAACAACTTGTGAACTAGCAATCACATTTTGCAGAAATCGCAAGTAATTAAGCCTTGCCACTATGAACTTCATTAACAATTTGTGAAATGCGATATTGTGACATTGCAATCGCATTTCACCTTATAAGTAGGCAACACGACATTACATCATTTTAAAGATTGCAATGTGTGAATAGAGCAGTAACCATGTGAAATAATTGCGTTTGAATGTAATAATTAATGATTTGACAGGGTAATAAATGTTTAGCGGCCCGAGGAGAGGTAATGATACCCCAAGTTATGGGCAGTTAACGTTGGATATCTCATCTAAACCTTTCCCATGATCCAAAGTCATTTCAGAAGAGTTTTCAGTCTTAATTGCCCGATACTGTCTTACATTGATATATCTCGTCCATTTCAGGTGAGCTACAAAAGACATGTCATTGACAAAGGTGATGTAGAAATAGAAGAAACAGAGCATTGCAGAGTCTGAGTTTACAAAAATGGCTCCTATATTCTCTGATACGGTCTATAGAACTGACAGGGGAGAAACAACTTGGGAGGTCATATACAATAGGCTCGAGGAGAAGCGTCCCAAGGTTACTGTCACAAAAGCGACAGCTAATTCAATAAAACCTTTAGGACTCCAATTCAAGGATGCCTCATGTTCTTTCCTTCATAGGATAGGAGCGAGAGCTAAAATCCTTCCATACACAAATATGATCAAGTGGGTGGTCGAAAACCTCACAATTGAAGATAGACAATTTAGGAATTCGCAAATGGAACTCATGTGGTCATTCAAAGCAGTGCACCTAAAGAAAGTTTACCATATACCTAACCCGCAAGATATATATGATACCACATATGTGGCCTACTTTACAAAGAAGAACCAAGATCCCCTCAAGGTGATTCAGGGTTCGAGAGTGTTGGATAACAAATTTAAATTCAAGAAATCAGGTATGTATGCTATAGCCTCGTTGGCAAACCCCTACAACTATGCAGCTGTTATGTTATGTAGACTATATGGGTTACCCAATAATGTTAAGTTTTTAGAGAATGGATTCCTCTAATTGATGCCTGTGTTAATTCCCACATTATGAATTGGGCCACCATCCTATTTGATAACATATCCACCATCATCCCCAAATATCAACAAAGGAGATCCTCCTCTCCAGAGAACCTTCCTCCATTCTATTTCAGTGCCTACGTTATGGACACCATTTATTTTTGCACTAAATTTCCAATCATGGGTTGGAAATGAACCATATAGGACCCCTACCCTATCCATCTAAATCATAAGAAAATGTGGGAATCCCATTACATACCCCACTTCTATAAAATATGTCATGTTGTTATTTTTCCATTGCATCAATTAATTTTCAATAGGAAAGCCCCCAGATTCTCCCAAGAAGCCGCTATAGATGTTCTCCCTGTCGACAAATATTTTGTTGAAGAATGGTTCACCTATATTAGGGTTTTTGGTAGCAGAGCAGACCCACATGTCCTCCCCTTGTATATTTCTGATAAATTGTTGGCAAGGGAAATTGCCCACCAGACCATGGGAAAAGGCTTGACCAAAGTTCTCAAAGAAAGCAAGAAATTGTTATGGCCATATTTTCCTATCAAGTGCGGTTCTTTTTCTTTGGCAAATTTTAATCATGCAATAAAGGAATCAGTAAGCATGGAAGGCCTCAGGCTTCATATTTTGCTAAAAAGACAATTTGATTCATACAAGATAGCATATAACATCACTATTTCGCTAAAGATCAAGCCAAATAACCATGAGGCTAACGATTTTGAAGACCCATTACAGTCGGTTGAATCCTTTGAACAATCATTTGAATGAGCAAGAGAAAATCTAAGTCCTAGAGATTTTGAAAACTTTCAGGAATTCAGAAACAAAAGGCTTGAAATAATCCCAATGCACTTTTTGAAAATCGAGGACAAGCCCACACCCAGTGTGACTGTCAATAGCGAGGGACCTAGTTCTCGCATTGAATATTAGGTAAATACTGAGAAAACACTGGATACAAGGAAGGCCCAAGACACCAATAACATAGCAGAATCCAGCAGGAAGTCAGCCGATAAACAGGTTATGAGCACCCCACCTAAAGAGATCAGTTTAGAGGTCAAAAGTGATAGTTTGGAACAGGAGTGGGATCATTTTAATAAGAAATTGTAAGACAATCCCAACACCACAAATACCTAGGAAACATTGGAGTGTCAAACTCCTCTACATAATCAGGAAAATACAAAGTCCAAGCCAATGTATGAGAAAGCAACAATGCCTCAATAGACTGAGATTACCCCTGCTCTGCCCACAGCAGAGATTGTCTTGAAAGTGACTAAAATCCCTCCTCTAGATGTGTTCTACAGCCCACTGCACAAGGTTGTAGTAAGAAGACAAAGGAAAAGGAGAATGGTAGAAACACCTAAGCTCCCACCTGGAAACGAGCCAATGGACATAGTTTGGAGAGACATTCCTCCAACCCAGTTGAGAACTTGACTAGATTGTCATAGTTTATGGGAGCATATGTAACAGCCACCATGGACAAAGCCACCTAAGTTTCTATTTTGTTGAGAGAAATGGAGGAGAAGATTGCACAACTCAAGTAATAGGTCGAAACAGAGAGGTTAAGTGTGAATAGACAAGCGACTGACCAACTCGCCCAATTGCAACAGAGCATGGAGGTCCTGAAGATAAACCATGAAGCTAATATATCATCCAAAAATATGCAACTCCAAGAATTGCAGCAAGCCATGGAAAGATATAAGGATACTCATACTGTCGAGGAGTTCATTAAAGAGCCACTGGAATTGAATTCTCTCCTCATAAAACAACAAGAACAATTCTGCTCCTTATCTGATTGCTAGTGACCAACTAACAGATAAGGTGATTGACCAGAGAAATGAGTTTACTGATCTAAATACTAGAATCTCAGAGTTCATAGAATGGCAAGAAACAAAAGATGGGAGGAAAGCTAGGAGACACACAAGGACAACCTTTTCATGGATTGGGACGCAAGGATCAAGCAAGTTGAGCTAGCAGTGACAGGAGTAGCTGGGGTGGTGAAGAACATAATCAAGGCAGTAAACAATACTCTGTTTTCCACCAACCTGGTAAGGGAAGGAAATCCAAACGAAATGCTTGATTTAGGTGATTTGCATAAAATCTGGCAGGAAAAGGCAGAAGCTTAAAGGGAAGAAATCACAAAATTGGCAAAGACTGACTAGGATTCATATTGGAAATACCTCGTCAAGCTGCACAACCAAATCATGACCCTTAACTACTCACTTCATTCAACTCAGCGGATGCTTCCACCTCTCACTGATGCGATTTTCATAGGACAGGTCATAACACATTTTGGGGCATCTCCTCAAGTCAAACTGATGGCCGACATATGTGATTTGAAGGAAAAGCTGGCAGACAGCAAATCATCATCTTAGCCTCAACTCATCAAGCCACTGCTTATTTTTAGAGTTAGTTAACTAGTTAAAAGGAAGGTTGTTTGAAACCTCCTCAAATTTTTGTATAATATGCTTTGCACATTAGTTAGAATAATATTTAAACCCTTCTCATGCATTTAGAGAAGGGTTCATAATTTTATCAAAAACATTTGCAAAGAATGCATTATTGTAAGTTTGTGAATGCTTTGGTGGAATTACAGAACATCATCGTTTCTTTTAAATATTAGACTAATTTCCTTTGTTGATGCACTATTGTATACTTGGGAGATAATTTGATCTGAATAAAGGAGTTGATCCATGTCATTAGTTAGATGAGAACAACTTCGCACATATGGTACTTTTATCCTGTATGATTGATTATGTTTATGTTTAATTAGTGACAACACTTTATTTTCATGAATTATGTATGGGATAAATTCTTTCTGTTAAGCATTAATTGCACTATTGTATGATGCCTAGCTGCAATTGTCTACTTTCATATATAAATCATAATATATGCAATATAGTTTATACAATTTCTTTGACTAACTATTTAGTCAAAGAAATTATCTTTATATATTATCATCTCTGTTTTATCTTGATTGACCTTTATTATCACATGTCAAGTAGATATCTTTGTAGATCGCATATCATATAGAAATACCAGGTTTATATTAGAATAAGTTAGTTAGAGATTTGTGAAATAGAATAGGTCATTTAGAATACCATTATTCTATTGCAATCACTCGTGAACCACCCACTCTCATCTTAAAACCCACACTGGGAAACTGGTCCCATTATCCCCATTCGGAGCCACCACTTTAAATGAAAAATGAGTTGTCTTAAGGTCCAGACCGGGTGGTTATCCCCCATGTTTTAGCAGTAGAAATCTAAGGCCGAAACACACTATCAATGGATTCAACATCATCTAAAACCCATGGAGCACCCCAAATTCCACAAATTGACAATTATAACCTAGTTATTTTTTTAGATTTAACCAAAAATATATCAGAAATAGGAAATGTATTCCAGACAAAAATTCCATTTGTTTAGACTACGTGAAATTTAAGTATATATAATGAAAAATTTAAAGCATTATAATAGTTGATCATTGATCATTGTTACCATAGTGTTCTTGCAGGGATATCTATATATATATATATATATATATATATATATATATATATATATAATATATATATTATATATTATATATATATATATCTTTATTAATTTAATGCTTAGAATATCATAGAAATACTTCCATTAAGAGGGATATATGTTCAAGTCTTTTTAAGTATATATACACGACATTGACTCACACCAAAAAAATTATAATTTCATCAGCATTTTTCACGACATCAAAAGTTTTTCTTGTACTCAAAATTAACATCGAACATAAATGTTATATAATTGTACAAATCCATAATTATAAATTTTATCATATAAATTCCCTATCATTACATTTACATACAACAATAATCTAACTATAAAGTATATTGTTTTCACAATAAAATAAAACAATTACTAATTATTTTGGGCTTCATGATCTGATTTGTTGTCACAAACTTGATTATGGAGCTTCCTACATAGATGTTGATCAAGCCTTCATTCTTACTATTCTTTTGAAATTTGCACAAACTTTGTCAATCCACCAATGAATCACCCTACCTAATTCTTGGACCACCCTACATAATTCTTAGGTGTGTGTCTTCCTTTGTCATTGCAGTGAGGGCTAAAGAAACAAATGAGTAACACTAGTAAAGTGGAGAAGAACCTCACTAAGCTCTAAAGGTTCCCACTATAAGGAATACTCACTCACCAAATTGTCAACAATACTCAACCTAGTCAGTCAATAGACATTTTTGCATTAGGAAAATCGTCCAATATTAGGGTGCATAGGATCCCTTCTTCTTAGTTTAGTCTCCTTTCTATAAAAACGTTCATTGTTTCCACTTGTCTTACCATGAAAAATTAACAATTTCATAAATTCCCAAATTTGTATTATTCACATATCCATATATCAAGTGTTTATCCATACTCTTATGATTTTTATTTAAAAATACCATTTTATTTCACCCATAACATGTTTCATAAAATTTCTCTTAGTTGTATCTTGATCCATTTCTACTTTTCCTATTTTGATTCTCATTTGTTTCCATTTTATTTTATAACTTCAATTTTTTTCTCTAAATTCAAATTTTGGTTAAAATTCTAGTTTTTTGTTTTTTCCACATAACGAGTTCTCATGAATAATATTTTTCCTCATTTATTAATTATATTACATTTATTTTATGCATACTTCTCCTTAAATGTTAAAGTCTAATCTAGGAATTTTATTGTTTTATGCCTAAATAAGATGTATTTGATATTTGTTATTAACTAGACTATTTAAATGATTTATTCTAATTTATTCAAGTTTTTTTAGTTTTAAACATTAATTTACTACCATAACCCCCATTTCCTAATTCTTCTACAATTTATTAATCCAATAAGATTACTAAGTAAGGTTCACATTCATCTTTTCATATTTAGACTTAGGTATTTAGTTATCTAGTTTAAATTTCAATTACCTTTTAATTTTTATGATACCAAGGGTTCCAAGTCATTTGTACCCTTTAGCAATTTCCTCACGTGAGTCCAAGGATGCCACAATGCTTTCCCTTCAAGTACCTATGACTGTGGAGGGGAACAATGGTGTGACACTAGAGACCAGCATTAACTATAAGGTTGCTCTTGTTGAGAGTCTAATAGTGACTAAGTATTAAGTTGTCCACCTTAATGCATGCCCCTTAGTTATACCTCATGAGTGAGTGAGTCTATGGTCCAACCCTCACATCATCATTCTACTTCAAGGTGATATTTCCCCTCAGTTTCTAACCTAAGCCAAGATTAGAGTTCTAGTGGATGAAATTAGGGATGTCATTCCACCCCTTCAAAAAATGATCCAAGTCATTTCGTACAAACCAATTACTCATATGTGATTCATTCATAAGCACGAACCTTATTCCTACATCCACCATTCAAGTCATTAATGTTTATAAAATGAAATCAATATTAATAAATTAGATTAGATTTCACATTACTCAAAAATCAAACTAGAATCAATGTTCAGTCTCACCCCTATGTGCTATCGTGCTCCTCTTCCACTTATAATAGATCATTAGTAAATATAGTCAAGATAATAATTCATCATAAAATATTATGCATGATAAATTATTCTAACATTTACAAATGTCATCATCAAATAATTGATTTATCAAATAACATTCATCATAATCATAAATATAAGCATATCAAGTGGCATCATCCCATATTGCAAATAAATAGATAATTTGTATCTAATGTCCTAAAAAAAAAATACATTGGTTAAAATAATTATCTCAAAGTCAATATAAAATGGAGTATTATAGTTAATCTTAGTATTCAAAGGTTACACATAAAATTTGTACCTGCTATAAGTTCATATGTTTAAGTCTAGTTGTTAATTGATAGGTTAGGATTTAGGTGAATGAATATTCAATTATTCATCTAACGTTGATGGTAACCCCTCCTACACCTACCACCCCACGTTATTACATTTTCATGATCTCTTATAATAGAAATAATATTATTTTGAAAATTTTATAATTGATTTTATACAAATGTTTACAGTTAAACTAACAGACCAACTTTATCTTAACATATAATTTCATTAATTAAACTATAATTTAAAGAGGATGATGAATTGGCTTGAGAAATTTCAAATGAATTATAAAATCACAACCATATTGGCCTATCGAGGTAGTAATTGTCAATGCTCCATAGACTTGTATATTTCCTTGTGATGGTTAGAATTTTATAAACAATATGGGACAACTATGTACATTGAATATAGTAAGTAATTCACCTAATATGTTATTCAATATATAGTAATAAAAATAATTAGGATATATATGGATATTTGACTTGATTAGTGTAGAATTCAATAATATCATAAATGGTTTATTTGAAATATTCCAAAATTAGTTGTGTGTAAATTTAAGAATCCTTAAAGTCATAATAGAGGTATAATTTTTATCTGTATAATAAGATGATTATTAAATATTCCATTTTGCTTAAAAGTAAAATGGTAATATAATTATTTATTATACATTGATAGGTTGGAATTTCAACCTCCCAATTCAAGATTTCATATTATGCTACATTTAGTCGCATTCAAGATTAAAGCAAAATCACATTGTAAACTTAAAAAAAAAAAGTTATTCAAGACAAATAAGATTTTACTGAAATTTATAGATAAAATTTTTTTACAATACATGAAATTTAATTGTAAACATTTTATAAATATTTTTTCGTAACATTAATAAATGTTAGAAATATGTTGTTTTTAATAGAAAAGGTGATGAATACGAAGGCAAAGGGAAAGAAGATAATGGGAGGTTGTCAGAATATGTTGTCAAGTAGGTGCTCATTGATGTCAAGTATTTATATGGGATTACTACATAAGGAGGATGTTGGCATGAGTATGTCACAGGTGTCAATGGCATGTATGCAAATCAAAGATACTACAATGGAAAAATAAAAGAAGATTACAAGAAGAAGGAAGATGAAGACATGTATGGAAAAGGTGTTGTAAAGTTGAGTTTTGTTCAAGAAATTGGTGAAAAATAGTGTTGGAGCTAATTAGTGAAGGTGGAGATATTTGGTTACATTTCTTGTACACCAGATCACCTAAAATGTAGTTGGAACCCATTATGATGGATAGATCTCTAAAAGAGCTTTATCGTGGCATAAGGAAGCTCTGAAATGGCCTCCTAGATTAAAAATTTTTGCTAGTCAAAGTCAGGTACTTCCAAAAGTCAAAGATTGCAAAGCTAAAGTGGTGGAGGACATTTCAAGAATGTTTAAGTTTGGCGAACATCCAAACATAGTGGATTCTTTAGTAGAGTGGCCAAACCAAAGAGCCAAGAAAATGTGGCACAGAGGAGTAAGTGACAACCATATATATTGTCTCATGGTGGAGCACAAATGACATGCAATCCCAGTAGAGTTACCCTAGGAAGATCCAAAACGTGCACATAAGGTAGAAACAAGGATGACAAAAGCTCAAGAATATGTGGATCTAATAACAATGGTGACAAAGCATTTCATTGGTGCATGTCTACAATTAGGAGGCCCCACTTGACACATCATCCCTATGGGTGTTTCCCTGGAGAATTCAAAAGTTGTGCAAAAAGGTGAGGCTTGGGATAACATAACTCCAGGTGGATGTGGATTAATGAAAATATAGGTGGCAACCTTTATATTTGAAAAAAAAAAATATTGGCTCTGACTCAATGTAAAAGGTCCCCATTATACAAATCATCCCAAAGAGGCCTAACTCAGAAGAAACAAAGATGTGTGCAGAAGGTGAAGGATTGAGATGGTAAACAACTAGGAAGTGTGGCAACAATGCGGAAATGCTCAAGACCCTTGTAAAGTTTAACAAAAAAAATGTTGCAAAACACAAGCCCTGAGACCCTTTTATCTCTCCTCTTTGACAAGAAAATGACAAAATACGGTTGGCCTAGACAGATAGCTTGAAAAACACAAGTGGATGATGATGTCAATATGGAGGACACGTGGTAGACGAATTCAATGTTTTTGGGTATCGTAGTGGAAAAAATATGAGTGACACATTTCACTACTCAAATAAAAACATGCGTCATTTGGGACGTCATAATGACAACGAATTAGAAGGTTTTGAGTAGTGCATAAGTAGAGGTTGCAAGCTAACTCAGTGTTGAGTGCATGTGGAATTTTTTAGAGAAAAGTCTCCCAAATGTGCATTTGATTGGCATGGAAGTGTAATGGGAGCACCCATTGGGACACATCATGAACCTATGGACCTGGAAGAATTTTAAGAGTGAAAAGAAGGAACCTTTAGGCTGACTAAGCATCGAGATGCAGTGATGTTATGCCAGAGCTACGAACTAATGAGAAAAGGAAGATTATGACCCCATGATGTACAGGAAATCCTGTAATGAAAATCCCAAAGGGGAAATAAAAGCACATATGTAAAATAGTTGGGATAACAGAGTTGGGAGACAAAAATATGAGCAACAAGTGACGTTTCTTCAAGTCAAAGAGGGCGCATCAAGGCACAATTTTTATGTCATTTTCATGTGTTAAAATGACTAAGTATGAAGGAATTTGTAATGCAAACTAAGCCCTCGAGGCTTAAGCTGAAAAAGGACCTAACAAAGCTATGTTTGGTGTTGTTTAAAACACTTGGGCTGAGAATTTTACATGGTAGAAAAATAATAAAATGTTGCTTGGGGCTTATTGCAAAACAGATCTATAGTCTTGATTTTGCCACTTAACGAAGCACCAAAGATAAAGGAATTTGAGCCAAAATAAATTGATTATGGGCCAGGATGCTAAAAGCATGAAACGAGTTGGACACTTTTGGATTTTGGAAGTTATGGAAAACATAAGCGCTAAAGCTTGGAATCAACAGGGCCAACAAGTGGTAGTTTGCATTCCAGGGGCAAAGACCTCTTTTAGCAATGGTTGATAAATGAGCAAGGGAAAGAGTCCCTTTCCATAGTGGATGGTAAATGAGAAGGGGAAAGAATCCCTTTTAGTGAAGACTAATAAAAAGGTAGGGGGAGTAGTCCTTTTCAGTGAAAACTGATAAACAAGAAATGACAAAAGTTCCTTTCAGTAGTAGCTTGTGAGACTATGATGTAATCAAGTTGAAGCTTGTCTTTGAAAAATAAATAAAAAGAAGATTGGTGTCTTATGTACATGTTTCACATGTGCTTGATGTTTATAATGATGTTTTGATTTACATTAGTGATTGCTAAATTTTTTAAAAAGTATAATTTGTGAAGAGTTTTAAAATTGATCACACTATTGATTCACCCCCCCTCTCAGTAGTGTCCTCATTTCCATTTTTTCTAGAACTTAGTATTATAATGGCTAGGTTCCTTCAAGATTAGTCTATCAACTAGAATGAATATCATAGATCATGGAGAAACAATACTGGATTATGTCAGACGGAGTTCCATGTTTAAATGGGTCAAATTATACTTGGAAGGTAATAATGAGAATCCACTTGTCAACTCTTGATTTGGATATATGGTTATATGTTCAGAATGGATTAACAAACAATGAGATTCATGAACAATCCAAGGAAGGAATATTGAAAGGATTTTCCAATTTGCATATTGAGAAAGTAATCTAGTGTCATACTGTCAAATCTATATGGAATGAGTTGCATTCCATCTGTGATATAGACATACAAGCTAGACGTAATATCAAGATGTTTTCCCTAGAGGATGTGTTATGAAACCAACTCAAGAAAAAGATAGAAAAGATAGATCAATGCCTTATAATTCAGCCTCTTTGAGGGGGCAACCTCCTTTACATTACATAAATGAACAATTCTTGGATGATACAAATGAAAAGACCTCCTTTCTATATATAGGAGTCTAAGGGGTCATAACATAACCAGAGCCGACATAACAATAATATGTAAGGGCACAATAATAATAATAGTGGGCTTCTATGGGGCACAATAGTAACAATATGGGCACTACATGGGTACATCAATATAATAAGTGGTTTGTACTAATAACAATAAGGGGTTACACTAGTAGTATAGGGGCCTAACATGCCCCTCTCCTTCAAAAAGTGTTGTCCTCAACGCTTGAGCAATTCTTGATGCTTCTGTATAAAATTCTTGTCCTCCCATGTAGAATCTTCAGCAGGTAAGTTCTTCCACTTGATGAGATACTCTGAAATTGATTGATTTTGTAGCTGTTGGATTCTTGTTTCTACGACTGCTCCAGGTTCCAATACGATTTTTCCTTCCTCTTCAAGTTCTGGTAATATTGTTTGAATTGGGATGTTCTACAACTTTTGAATGAACAACCACACTTCTTCGTCCTTCTTCCATTCATCCCCTGCTTCATTTATCAAATCTGGTTGGGCAATAGAAATAACAAAAAACAATGCTTCCACATCCTCCTCCTTTCTTGAGAGTGCATCTGCAACAAAAATTTTCTTCCTTTTTTGTAGATGATGTCAAAGTCATAACCCAACATATTTGTCACCCATTTTTACTGTTCTTTTAAAGATAATATTTGTTCTAAAAAATATTTAAGACTATCATGATCCATTTTTACCTTGAAGTGTCTTCCCATTGGGTAAGGTCACCATTTCTTAAG
>APFE030765832.1:217021-227097 GCA_000404065.3 Pinus taeda
TGCATGTGCAGGTGTCCGTTCACGAGGATCGTGGGGATTGTGACCAGCCGGAGCAAAGGAACGGGAGCGACGATTCTTCTACAAGTACTAGCGTTGGAATCTAGGTAGGCCATCATCATCAATCTTTGATTTGCAATTAGGAACCTGCATGTTAGCGTTGTGTGATTGTTGCTAGACCCGTGTTGGGCTAGTGGGATCGCCTCTATCCGCAGAGGGGATTTACCTGTTCAACACAAGGGATCTAGTAAACCTTTGAATTCAACATGGGGTAAAACATACCTTTGGTTGACTATAACATGTACTTCAAAGTTTTATGGGGTTTAAAAATGGTCTTAACATTCTTCTTTAGCAATTTATTTGTGATACTGTCAATGGTCCCTTTTATGAAAGGGAGAGAAACTTGGACCTAAGGAGGATAGGAAATAATGTCAATGGATCTAGAAGTAGAGGTGCTCTTGAATTTTTTATTGATTAGAGAAGAGGAATAGACATTGGCTTTTAAATCTTGGAACAAGTGGAATATTTTAGAGGGAAGGAGTTTGCGAGTGAAAATTCTAAGGGCCCGGGAGATGAGGGTTTTAAGAACACAATATTTTTGGGATAGGGGTTAGTGAGAATGGGCATGAAGATAACAATCAATGTGGGTCTTTTTTCTGCAAACTTGATGGGTTAGGGAACCATCAGTAAGTCGAAGGATAAGGGAATCTAAGAATTGTAGGGAGTTATTAGATTTGATTTCCCTAGTGAATTGAATATGTGGGGAAATGTTGTTGAGATGGGAGAGAAAGGAATTTAGCGTAGGTATACCATGTTTCCAAATAAAAAATGTATCATTGACAAACCTAAACCAACATTTAGGATTTAGATGCCAAGGGTCTAGAGCTTTAGCCTCAAAGTATTCCAGAAAGATGTTAGCCACAATAAGAGAAAGCTACGCACCCATTGTCATACCTTTAGTTTTCTCCTAAATGATTATCTTGTAAGAGACAAAGGTTGATGAGAGGTAGAGCTTAAGCAGGTTAAGGGTTTCAGAATAAACAATTTTAGAGATTAGATCAATGTATTCTGAAAAAAGGATTTTAGTAAAATGAGATATGATGTCAAAGCTAACAAGAATGTCATGATCATCAACATATATTTCTTTGGAATAATTAATGGAATGAGATAAATATTTAATGCAACTAGGGGTGGATCCAAAATATTGTTGAAGCTCTCATATCTTTCTCCTGTTGTGGCTAACACCTTTATGGACTAGTTTGAGGCTAAAGATTTGGACTCTTTTCATCTAAAGCCTAAATGTCGGTTTGGATTTTTTGATGATATTTTATCATTTGGAAACATGGTAGACCTGTGCTAGATGCATTTCTCTCCCATCTCAACAACATTTCCCATCATATTCAATTTACCATGGAAATCAAATCTAATAAATATCTACTATTCTTAGATGTCCTTGTCACCCAAATTCTTGATGGTTCCTTAACCCATCAAGTTTAGAGAAAAAAGACTGACACTGATCATTATCTTCATGCCCATTCTCACCACCACCCATATAAAAAATATGGCATTTTTAAAACCCTCATCTCCTACGCCCTCAAAATTTATGCTCTCTAATTCCTTCCCTCCAAAATATCCCACCTATTCCAAGATTTCAGAGCCAATGGCTATTCCTTTTCTTTGATAAATAAATATTTAAATATATCCTCTAATCCTAGATCCATTAACCCTCTTTCATCTCCTCCTCAAGTCCAACTTCCTCTCATTACATAAAAGGGGCCACTGGCCATATAGCAAACATCTTGTTAGAGAAGAATGATAAGACCATTTTTAAACCCCATAAAAGTTTGAAGCAGATGTTTTGGTTAAATAAAAATAAATTTGACCCCATGTTGAACTCAGGGGTTTACCAGATCCCCTGTTCATTTGGAAAATCATACATTGGCCAGACTGGACGTCCCTTCAAAGCTTGCATTAAAAAGAATGTTATTGATACCAATAATCTTTGGCTATCGAAGTATGCCATAGATTAGCAATATTTTAATTCAAAACATGTGATTTTCTTTGATCAAATTAAAATCCTCGCCTTTGTTCCTTTTGACAATTCTAGAATCATTAGATAGGTCCTTGAAATAGAGACACCTGGAAAACTTTAATCAAGAGGATGACTATAATTTAATCCAATCTTGGAAACCAATTACCCACCATCTGAGTCATTAGTTATCCTTTTTTGCATCCTTATATTCAATAATCTTATGTTAAATTAATTCATTTAATTAATGTTTTCATATTTGTTTCTAATCCAATGCTTTTATATTATATTAACCTTACAATTTTATTGACATTTTCTAGCTTATTATTTTTTTCATTATTTGTAGTTAATTGGTTAATCAAGTTCTCTTTTGGTAAGCATTTCTATCCATTCCCTTATCCCCCTTAATTTCCCCTTAAACCACTTCCCCCCCACACCCCCTATCCATTTTATATATTTTAATTCTTTTTTTTTAATAAATTTAATTAATTATTTTTGACTTGATCCTTTCTCTTAACGACTATTTATATTTTTATTTTTAATATATTAATTTGACCCTATTTCTTAATAGCTATTATTATTATTATTCCTTAACATCTACTTTTATTTTTGTAATATTATTATTTAACGACTAACAATGTATACTTCCTTCTATTAAAGGATTCACAACACTTGTTTGCAATCATCCAGTTCTCAAAGTCCATGGTGATGGGTGGAGTGTCCAATCGAAATTTTGGATGGGATTAAACATCCTCCACATAGTTTCATCCGAAAATTTTCACCAATAGGAATACCCATGGAAACAAACACTCTCTCATTCTTAGCCTCTATGGGGAGGGTTATCTCAAGGAGATAAAATTATTTGAGAAGTTATGCTCAAATTTATACAAAAGAGTTGTTGATCTTTCCTTTCTTAAAATATGTCATGACTTTGACCTTCTTCCCTCCTTTACCAGAATTCAATTTCCTCAATCCAAAAAGGAAGTATTATGTATTCTCAAAAAAGCAAATGTGACTATGCTTCGTGTAAAAATCCATTTCGCTAGGTATGATTATAATAAATGATCCCTTGAAATTTATTCGCTACACCTTAAGCTCTCCTATTTAATTAAATTTGATATCTTGTCCATTATTGATAATAGATATTACATATTTTCTCTTAGAATGCTTTAATCTTTTGCTAATTCCAAATCTATAAATTTTCTCAACTTTGTTCTAATAAGGTTGATTCTTCTCATAATGGTTCAACTGTTATTTCTATTCAGAATCTTGATGAATATTTATTTATTATATTTAATCATCCCCCAGTAAGCGATCCAAAAAACCCTAATCAATTTTTTTCACATTCCTCTGAGTGTTCCAACCCTTTTCCCATTCAAACATGTAACTCAAGATTGCCATCCATCCTTGTGCCATCACATGATTTTAATCAACCAAACTCTCCTTCCAACTTGTACATCTCCCCTTCTATTGACGCGACTTTTATATCAATTGATGAAACCTCTCCTAAAGTTACCTCCACCCCCCTCCACTCTTCAGGCTCACACCTATATTTCTCGACATTCATTGATATCACATCCCTCAACCATTCTTCCCCTATAACTATTAAAAATATTGTAACCTGCATGTACACTTCCATAAAAATCTTGAAATTTGGCATCAACTCTTCCATGATGGTCAATGTCACACCTCCTCTCCAGATTCACCTTCAAATTTCTTAATTTGTAATCCCATAATGCATACTAGCCTTTTGTCTCTTTCCAAGGTTAATTATAATTATGATAATATTATTGACTCTTCTTCTTTTAATAACAATTTATCCATACCTAATAAATTGTTCTATTAAATAAACAAGAATAATTCTTATAATATAGACCACTCTCAATCCAACAATAATCTACTTTCCAATTCCTTGATTAATTCTAAGGAAGATAAAGATTATGATTACCAATTTGATAATGAATCTTCTCTTGTTCTATTTAATTCCAATAATTCCAATTCCAATTCTTCTTATTAAAGTACTCCCTCCTCGTCTAATATATCATTTTTTCCTTCAAAAAATAATTGTTCCAATAATAGTAGGCAAACTATTAATCAAATTACTAATTCCCAATTTAATAATCATATTTTGAAAGAATTTATTATACCCAAAATGATCAAGATTATATCAATCCCCCTATTGATGGTACACATTGTAACTCTCCCAAAGTTTCTTCTTCTTACCCTCCTCCTATTGGCTTAGGGGGTCCTGACCAAGGTTTAGAGTTAGTTATGCCAACCAAAAAAACCCTACACTACTGCCCCTTTCAGTAACAACCCTCGTAGTGCAGGCTACAGTCTCACCCGATGCGGTATGGGGGGATGCTCGAACCAATTTTCTGCATCCAGATATTAGTGTGATGCCTTTTAGCGCCTGAGATCTACCTTCGCATAGATCAATAGGCCCCTAGGGCTAAGTGCTGCAACTCTACTAAAACAACCTTCATACCATCATGAAGGTCCATGATCGGTCTTTGTGGACCCTTA
This sequence comes from Pinus taeda, assembly GCA_000404065.3. Lineage (NCBI taxonomy): Eukaryota > Viridiplantae > Streptophyta > Pinopsida > Pinales > Pinaceae > Pinus > Pinus taeda. The sequence goes on from APFE030765832.1 coordinate 221,574, forward strand.
ATAGTCTGTTTATCTACTTACACACATCAAAGAACAACTCTAGACTAGGGTTCGCATAGATAAGCTTGTGTTATTAATAAACATTAAGTAAGTCATCAAAGTCTTCACGTAATTATATAAACTTGCTTGCATACATCATCTAAGAGTTATTCAATAGAATCACACATCATTAGATCAATATTTCATAAACATATTATTGATCAATAGCATAAGTCATAAGTGGAAGTAAACAATAATACACAATATTTCTCAGGAACAACTTCTTTATTGATTTTCAGTTCAAAATACAGACTCGAAACTTCCCTGCTCACTCAGCTGTAGGGGTCCTCGCACTTAGCTGCGGACTCTACCTAGGCCTCTGTGCACTCAGCTGCAGAGCCTTTCTCTCTTATGTGATCCACTTCTCTGTGCTAAGACTTCCTAGACTTCATTCATTATCCATCAACATCTTCTAATTTTTACCTTAGACTTTAAGACACTCCTACTTATAGATTATTACATACAATCCCATGGTCTGCGGACCATCGGTGGATCTCAAAATTTACTAAAAGTTTACGTAAAAAAGGGGCTAAAACCCCAATGACTCCTAACCATCTACACTTTGCATTCACAAATCATGGAGACTTTAAATCATTTACATCAAAACTTGCGTTTTTAACCCCAAAACTGCCCAGGGGACCCCATCCCAATAGGCCCCCAACACAAAGGTCGTGACTCACCCTCGAGTCACTCGGTTGGCGTTGTGATCTCGTTGCGAAGATCCCCCATCTCCATCTGAACTGCTGCGACCTTGTTAGTGCTCTGTGTAGCTGCTCTATAGCTAGTCCTTCTGTGGCCAACTTCATCGTTTCCTGCATCTTCTGCAAGCCTTTGAGCTTCTCTTGAATGTTGGTTGTGACCTGGTATGATTTGTCTTACCAAGGCCCAAGCCTATCCTTAAGCAATGCCTCCTTCTTCTGTGTTACTTTCACTTGTGTGAGGAGATGCTTTCCTTCCTGTAATTTGTCTAGGCGTTGTGCTAGGGCAATGGAGCATGCCATTGCCCGAATTTCATCATACTATTTCTGCAGCTCTTGAACCTCTGTATTTAGTATCTGTAGATTTGGGTCTTCCTACAGAGTCATCACCAACTCCATTGCCTACTCAAAGAATGCCGAAGATTCAGCGACTATGAAATCCAAGGTGGCTATCCCTTCTTTGTGGTGACTCTGCACTACTCCCTAACCTCGAGCGGAATCATGGGATGTAACTTTAACTACAGCTCAGTTATTTTCATGTTGAGTTTGAATTAAACTTGACCAACCTCTGCCTTTGCCTTACACATGCTAGCGGCTAGCTTCCTGATCATTTCTTTTAGCTGTGCATCCTCCGGAATGTGAATCTCACGCATGGTTCTACATGCCGCTGCAACTGCAGACTATAGTTGGGAACTCTATGCCTACAACATTTCCTTTTGTTTCAAGGCCTATGTTTTCTCGGTAAAAATCTACTCATTGTTCATCCTCTATTGGCTGATCAGATTGAGAGAGTGTTGCTCCCGAGCTTGCAATTCCTCTATCACCCCTGCTTATAGGGCGTGAAGAATCTCATTGGGGAGTGATGTGATGTTTAGCCCAATGTTCTTAAGGGTACTTAATATGATGTGATCATCATATGACTTTGTGTGTAGGGTTCCTTCGGGTAATGCAACAGTGCGAAGATCCAGGGTCCTTACCAATTCCACTGCTTGACTTGTCCCCGGGGGCAAGCTCACTTGTTCTGTGCCCACTTGACCCACACCCACTTGTATCTTGTTAGCCTCGATTTGCAGCTCACGAAAATAATTTTGGACGCTCCGTAGCGTCTGCATATATTGCTGCTGAAACCGCTGCAACACTTCATTTGTAGTGTCCTATATTTTGTCTCTGATCTCATCAAGATCACCCTCCATTAATACCATGGGATCACCCTGTGATTTTTTTGATTTTTGTTTTTTTTAACCTTCCCGTTGCTCCTGTCCATGCTTCTTTAATCGAAACAGGGTGTTAGTCCGCTCATCTCCACCGCCACCTTGTTTAGATTGTTCTTCCTCCTTCGTCTCTGGAGAAGGGTATTTTCATTTCTTTATGATTCGTGTTGCTCCTGTTCAGCCCGCTCCTTAGCAGCGTGCTCTTTGTCCAACCAAACCTTTCCTGTGACTTCCTTCTTCCTTTATGCATCCAAGTTTTATGCAGCTTGCATGGCTGCTTCCTTTCTTTTTTTTGCTGTCGAACTTCCCATGCCCTTACTGGTTTCGGCATCTAGGTATGAGGGGGCACACCACTCTGTAGGTGATCACTTGATCACCTCCTGTACATCGATATCTATTACCAAATATGGAAAGTCATGCCATTTTTGTTGTGGATCCTTCTATGCCTAAATGTATACTTGGTGAAAGTTAGCCTTGAACGCGGAAAAGGATGACAACTGCATGTATAATGTCGGGGATGACCTTGGGCGCTGGTTAATGGCCATGCAAAGGATGGTTTACATTAGATCCCAAAATATTTTTGTTTCTGTGACCCATGCAGGGTCCTTTGTAGCCCATAGGGAGGCGAACTACGCTATCTTCGATAGTCCTTCTTCCAGCAGAGGAAACTGGCTATCCTCCGACAGCTCCCACGCAACCAAAACAATGGAGATAAAAAAGCAAGCATAATGGAATGACTTGGTCTCATCTTAGGCCTCATGACAATTCTCGAGGAATTCCTAGCATAGGTACATGGACGAGTTGAACTGCACACCCTCCGCGCATTGTGCAACTAGGGAGATCACGGGCGTTGTAAATTTGTCTGTGCGACACTTTTTTATTAACTTCGCTGCTAATATCTATGTAGTTTTTTGAACTATGAGGTCATTTATGGAGGTAATTGAGTATTACACCTTCATCACGAGGTCAAATTCCTTCTTCATTCTTTCTACCAAATCATTTTCTCCTATCTTTCCACCAAACTCCTTGGCTAGATTCAATCCCTCGTATGGTAGGTGCATGATCCTATGGATGAGCATGTCAGTGATGGGGATAGGCCCTCCTAGCCATAAGCACCCATCATGCACTAGAGTGCATAGTTGGTGCACATAGGCTATGTTGATAGGGGTGCGGTGATAATGGGGCACCCACAATAGCTTCAGTAATCTTGAATTCTCCACACTGCAGATCCATTACATCGTCTCTAGCATGGTGACACCCGAGTCCGTGTAGTAGGCACGCTTCATATAGTTAGTTGTTGCTAAGTGAGGAAACCTAGCATGGTTTTAGAGGTCCCAATCTTCCATCCTCAGCAGTGGGATCCATGCGAGCCACGTACCTTCAAAGGGAACCTACTTAGGCAACAGGGGTGTAAAAATAGAAAATTTGTCTGATTGTAGGTCCTTGGTTACCTCTACCTTCCCCTTGCATGGAGGGATATAGTTAGGTAGTTTTGTGATGAGCTCCATTCCCTCAGCATCTATTTTTTATGTGCCATGTCCTTCCTCTGTCTCCAGATCGACGATCTTCTCGGGCTACTTGTCTATCTTTTTCTTTTGTATTACAGAGTGCTTCTTGGGTGATTCATGCACTGCACAAGATTTTTCTCTTTATCCTTCTTCAGTTTTTGTATTTCTTTAGTAGATGTAGGATTCATCCTAGGGGACCTCGGTGCCATCAGCATAGAAGCCAGAGTTTCCATACTTACCACCTCTGGAGTAGCTCCTTCAGAAGAAACATCACCACCAGTACTCACAGTCTCCGTAGGGCTTGGTCCAAGCATCTTTTCAAGGATGAATTTCTGATTCAACTCAGACAACTTAGCAAATGCAAGGCTCACGACTAAATACTACCAATACAAGCGGTTCATATATGATACATAACACAACTCAACAAAAACTCTAAGGGTGCAAAGCGTTCTCTGTTGGACTGGTATGTGTAATTTATAGGGTTTTTTAATTCAAATCCAACTGTTCCCACCAAGTTTTGACCATTAATGTTGTTTTGGCAGCATATCTTCAAAGATTTTGGCCTTAAATGCCACTAGCCCATGCCTCTTATCCGTCTTCTGGCTGTCAAATCATGAACAATGACTCCAACAATAATTTTTCTTTTGTGCTTCACAGTACCTCCCTCCATAGTGTAGCTTCATTCACGCAGCTTCATAGGTTGTATTGGCATCATATTCCATGCAACTCACCTACCACGTAGTCCCCCAATCATGGGAGTGTAGTTTATAATCTCACGCTCACTTGCAACTTCCTAGAGCACGAAGACTGTCCTGTCATCATATAGTCATTGGGCAGGATCCCCTGTATACAACTTCAAGTGACTTCCATTAACTATTCTCGGAAAAGGTTCTGCATTCAACTTTACAAGCTGAACTGTGCTCCCATTTGTAATTTCTTTGATAATATATGGCCCTAGCCAATGCATCTGAAATTTCCCAAGAAACTTAGTGAATGTACTATCGTATAACAAGACTAGATCATTTACCATCAACGTGCGAAGCTTATTTATTAATCGTGCTACAATTTTTCACATTCCGTCTCTACTTGTTGATGAAATCCAACCAAGAATTGGTCCTCTTCAAGCTCCATCAATTGCACATGCGATTCCTCTAGGGCTTCGTGATCTTCCATACCTGTGAGAGCTACTATGCACATAATAGGCATAATATACTCCATAGGAATCACACCTTCTACACTATAGAGCAATCAGAATGGTGTTTGTCCTATCAACTTCTTGTAAGTAGTCCTATACACCCATAGTATTACAGGTACACGCACATTCCAGTCATTCCATTGTGCGTTGCAAATATTCGTCAGTGCGTTCTCCAAAATATTATTAAAGGCCTCAACTGTTCCATTAACCTGTGGATGATACAACGTGCTATTCAGATGATAAGCTTGGAACTCCTTAGTCATCACACTGATTGTGTCATTTAAAAAGTGCGTACCTTGATCACTCATTAACACCTTCGGATAGCCAAATCTGGTTAACACATACTTGAAAAAAAAAATTGTTGTTGTAGATCCTATACAATCCTTAACCGGATATGCCTCTACCCATATGATTAGATACTCTGTCATGGTGATGATGTAAAGCGCACCAGTTTTCTTTCCCTGGGTGCTGAATTGGCCTAATGATGTCGATCACCCTTTTTTCAAAAGGATGCAAAGATACTTGAGGATTCCATGGCAACTCATCCCTTTGCAATGGTCTTCCAGTTCTTTGACATGCATCACATGCCCTACAATACGCTTTGGAATCCTTATGCAGCGTTGTCCACCATAGACCTGTGTGCAATGTAGGTTTTAACCCCATACAAAAATTACCCGCATACGAATTCTAAAACACAGAAAAATAAACAATGCAAGAGCATAACACATAAAAACACTTATACACAATGATTTTCCCACTGGTTCCCAAAACAGGGACTACCAACTTGATTTTTCATTATGTTCCTTTCAATGTTACAATACATATTTATACCTACCGAAGCATCCAATACCATGGACCGAAAACCATCGTGTC
>APFE030765832.1:229752-254858 GCA_000404065.3 Pinus taeda
CCTTCTCAAACACTGTTTTTACACCTACATCATCCAGCTCGCTAACAAAAATCAGATTTCTGGCTAATGCAGGAATATGTAGAACACCTGGAAGCGTTCTAACCCTTCCACCTTGCAACTTCAACTTTACTTTTCTGCGACCAATGATTCTAGCCTTCCTATCATCCCCTAAGAAGACATCACCACCATCGTATTTCTCATACTCGCAGAACCACTCTCTATGGGGAGTGAAGTGAAAGGATGCACCTCAGTCAATCTACCATGCCTCATGATCTACATGTGTACTTGAAGAAGCCAAGTACACATCCCCACCTTCATCTGAGGTGGTTTTCGCCTCTACAGAAGGAGCCTCATCAGATCCCTTTCCTTTGTCGGAAGCTTTAGATTTACAGTCCCTTTTGTAGTGCCCTTCCCTTCCACATTTCCAGCACACCACATTTACAGGTTTTCCTAGAGATTTAGATCTCCCTTTAGATTTATATCTCGCACTCGATGACTTATATTTGTTTCTATTCTGGGTCTGCCCTCGTACAGGCAAGGCACCACCATTTTGGCTCTCGATATTTTTCTGTCTCATCTCCTCCATCAGTAAGGATGAGACTATTTCATCAAAATGCAAGTTAGTTGCATTGCTACCTATTGCAATAACCAGACTATCCCACGAATATGGTAGAGAACACAACAAACTGATGCAATTATCTTCATCTGAAATTTTAATATCAATAGATGCTAACTGACTTACCACAATATTAAATGCATTCAGATGCTCTGTTACCAAGTCTCCATCTCTCATCCTCAAGTTATACAACTTTTTCCGCAAGAACAATTTATTCACTAGAGACTTAGATTGGTATAAATTCCCTAACTTGTCCGACAAAGCCTTCACCGTAGCTTCCCCTGATACATTTAGCAACATTGAATCTGAGACACAAAATTGTATTGTGCTCTTTGCCTTCCGATCCAACTTCTTCCATTCTTCATCAGTCACTCCCATTGGTTTAGTACTAGGATCTATCGCAATCCACTGGTCTTTGTCCACCAACAGATCCTCCATCTTGAGTTTCCACAACTCAAAGCTCGGACCATTAAATTTCTCGATCCCTATCTTTCCACTACTTGCCATCTTCTTTCACCACCAAAATCGATCTCACAGATCTCCCACTGAATAGGGTATACCACAGGCCTGAGCAAAACCCCTCAGCAACAAAGGCGTCCCCTTGAAGCCAAAAATAGCTCTGATACCAAATGTAGGTTTTAACCCTGTACAGAAGTTACCTGCATACAAATTCTCAAACACAGAAAAGTAAACAATGCGAGAGAATAATACATAAAACACATATACACAGAGATTTTCCCACTAGATCCCAAAACCGGGACTACCAGCTTGATTTTTCATTATGTTCCTTTCAGTGTTACAATGCATATTTATACATGTCGAAGCATCTAATACCATGGATTGAAAACCATCGCATCCAATACCATGGACCGAAAACCATCACATCTAATACCATGGACTGAAAACCATCGCATCCAATACCATGGACCAAAAACCATCACGTCCAAAAAACATGTGCAAAAATCATGCACAAAACCATAAGTGGGTTTGCCCAACCTAACATAGGGTCCAAAACCAAACTTTTCCAGGGCGTTGCCTCGGACCCCATAAAGTGGGTTTACGAGTGCCCTTTAAACCCCCTGTTAACTATGTGGAAAGAATATAACACAACCCAACATGCAAAATCTTCTATGCAGTTTCCTTTCCTGCATAATGTCCTCCCACAACCCCTTCATGAGCTTCAACGAGAATGCTATTTCACTCAAAATCTAGCACATATCTTCACAATATCTTGTCTACACCCATCTTATACAAATTTCCTACAATTATTAAAAAGTCTGACGCGCACACTACTAACTCCTTATTTTGCTGACTTGTGTACCCTTCCGAAGCCATTCCTGTAGTCAAAAGATGGACGATATCGACAAAATGATTATCCGCTACGCACATCATGAAGAGCTGCGCATTTGGAAACCCTTCCTCAAAATTAGTAGGTTCCTCTCTTGTTTCAATCGGTGATGTATGGTCAGGTCCTGCATTCAATCTCCTTGGTTTCACAATGACCTCAAAGTCATAATCTTGGAATAGTAGCAACCATCTGCAAATCTTCCCCCCCAACATAGGCTTATTGACCAGGTATTTCAAGGCATAATGATATTTGTACATTTTTAAATGTCCTCCTAACAAATAGTGTTTGAACTTCTGTAGTGCATACATGCTATCAGGAAATCTAGTGTCTATGCAGAGCTACTAGTCCCACTAAGATGGGTAACTATCTTAGAAACAAACATATTAAAATACTTTCGTTTTCTTTTACGAGAAGTATATAGGAGAGGAGCAAAGAATACCAACCTCAATCTTTTGCTTGGTTCTTTGCTTGTTCCTTCTCCCCTCTGATGGATCTTTTTCTACTCCTTCATTGATTACTCCAATTCAAAATGTACCTGTAAAGTCAAAGCAACATAATACCTTCAAAGTGCAGAGATCTACAATCATAAACAATATAGGACCAGATATATATTGACCACACAAATGCATATATTATCAGACATATAAGAATGTGGAGGAAAACATGAATAACTTTATTGATGTAAAGATTAGAAGAGAGGATTACAACCCATTGATCTGACCCACTGTCATCCTCCCAGCATGAAATCCCTTCTTCACCTCATGAAAAACTTAGATCACCCAACACTATGATATTCCACTATGAAACCAACATCACTTCCTTACAAGATACAAGATTCCAGCCTCTGGATCTCTAGGATGAGGGATCCATATATAGATGATTGCAGGGGGGGTGTGTCAGCTTCTAGGATTTTGTTTAGTGTCTTCTCTCTGATAGTTCTTGATTCCACTTGGAGATTGATGATCTCTTACTCATCCCTTGGGTGAATTCATAGAGGCAAGTGTCACATGAGAAGTTTCTGGAAGATTCCATGATCATCTACCTTGAAAATTATCTCTGCCATTTGTCTACTCTCACCCATCGCACCCTACAGAAGGGCTTTCCAGTATCCGTCACACTTTTTGCACTGAGCAGGTGAGATGCATCTCACCCTTAGCATTGAGCAATCTGTATGGTCCAATTTTGACCAATTTTGAGCAGTTTTCTATGGAGAACTTCTGGGAGATGATGTAATCAGCTGACCTTGTTCCTTTAGGGCATGAAACAACACTTTTAGGGACTCAGAAGCACTTGGTTTATGGACATATATGTGATTGGGGTTGCAGTGCCCAAATATGTCTATAATAGTTGCCCCCTAAAGCATTAGGTCAAAAATCTTTTGATGTCGGGTGAAATGCTTTATCATGAGGATCCAAGGTTTTTCAAATTGAAAGGTGACCTATAATAAGATACAATACAATATATTATCTTCATAACATTTTCATGATCTACATGAGGTGGGCATCCCCATGCTCAACATTATAAATTCATTTTGATGTACATAGGACAGACAACCGTCTGTTTGGCAGACTGATGATTCTGATAGAGCCATCATCCTTTGATTCGGATGATCATCTACGTAGCAATGATGTACATTTGATGTCTTTATTTTCCTAAATATATCGCACCCCGGATGGATGAAACTAGATCCAGGAGACTCGTCCAATCTTCACCCGAAGTATAAGTCAATCCATGTGAAAAATGTTCTGGAGTCGAACATTGAAAGACATCGCCTGATTACCAGCTAATGATGTAAGCTGTTAATAGGCGTGAGAGGAATCACCGATAATGATTATGACCCTCAAGGTACTACAGTACAATTCATGTGGTGTGAAAATGGGACTTGGCATCAAACACCATGCAAAATCTCTCGATCGAATGCCATTAACGAACTTGAACTTTGCGTAAAACTGCTCGTGGCTAGGTTTATTTTTTAACGAGCTTGATCTTCGCGTAAAACCGCTCATGGCTAGGTTTATTTTTTAACGAGATTGAACTTTATGGAAACATTGCTCGTGACTAAGATTATTTTTTAATGAGCTTGAACTTTATGGAAACATTGCTCGTGGGTTTGCATGCCCCCAGCATAGTGACACAAATCGAGGTGCATGCCCCCCAAGCTTCATTGCTTTCAACGAGGTGGATGGAATGAAGGTTCACTTTCAAGATCTTGGAAAGACTCGACTTGGAACTTTGCTCAGCCTTGTTTCATTTTTTAACGAGCTTGACACGAGATAAGGAATTCCACTCAGAATCCACTGTTTTTATAGTATTTGATAGAAAATCAAAAACTGAAGGATGATTAAGGTCGCTAGAATAATCTTCGTGGTAATCCAGAAGATGGGAACGATGGTGGTAATCTTCCCATGGTGCCTTTCCTATCATCATTGACTAAATGATTCCTTCGTCTGTAGAATGTACATACGACCAAGGATCTGAAGAGGTGCCATATTCCTTAGACCAATCTATCCAAACACTCGATGAGCGTTGATTTGGGTTTGCTCCCTAGGCCAAGAAAATTGATTGCTACAATATTTCTAAAATGGTGATGATCCATGCTGAAAAAATGTTCAGGAATCTTCCGAATCTTTTAGATATAGAAGATATCATATTGTGGGTTCCCACCGTATCCACTTCCGCCAGATTGTTTGGAGGCGGTAGGGAAAAAGTACCTATCAATGTAGGGTCTTTTAGGAGGCCTACTCTGATATTTTGAAGCGAATGAGAGCTCCCATGGATCATTGGAATGCTTCCTGTAACTTGTGAATTGTTGGGGAGGAAAGTTCCTTGATCAATTATTGTAATTCCTCCTTGAAAAGGAAATGCAATCTTTCTGAAGTATGTTGACACAATAGCAGCCATAGCATAAATCCAGGGCCTTCCTAGTAGGATGTTGTAATCGAGGTTTCCATCGATAACTTCAACATCAATTTCTACTGTCTTGCCCCCAGTTTGACTTGTAAGTTACTTAAAATCCCATATGGAGTGTATGTTCGTCCATCAAATGCTTTTAACATCATTGATGATCACAACAAGGGTGGCGAGCCTAAAGTTTTCCAACAACTCATCGACATAATACATGTAGATGTTCCCTCATCAATAATCGTTCGATGAACAGTTTTGTTGAGGGATTTCACTTGAATAAGGAAAGAAAGTTGTACTGGTAACTGAGGGTCATATCCTTTATGATTAAAGGCCACAAGATTGGAATCTGCTTGGTCAATCCCACTTATTACTGATAATAGAGCCTACTTTTTGGAGGGACAATTTTGTAGTACCTCAAGTGTCGACATAACAGATGGCGATTGGGCTAGTTCCTGTACTATATTATAATTCTCTGCTGCTCTGGCATGAGGATTAACTGTCGATTTGTGTATTACTCCCTTTGGCGGCTTTATCGTTAGCTCAAGAATGATGGGTGGCACAACTTCGGTTGAAGTTGTTGTCGAAATACTAGGTTGACTAGTAGCCTTGTTGTTCGACAGCTGTGCATTCCCGTAATATTTGTTCCTTGTTGATATCAAAGAATCTTTTTCTATTTCGAAATGGACAACATGAGCACTTGGGATGGGGAAGCATTGTCACTAGCAACCAGATTGGTTCCTGGATTTGGAAACGAATCAGTCAATACCGCTGAGGTTTTTGAATTTTTTAAGAGTTTCCTAAGCTCAGCTTTATGTGGACAGTCTTTTGTCCAATGATCCTCATCGCATATAAAGCATTGATGATTTGGTTTCCTTTCTCCAGAAGGGTTTGTAGAAGATTTTTCAGGAGACAACTCCTCCTGTTTCTTCTTTTTCCCTTTCTTTTTCTTCTTGCCCCCTGGTTGCTTTGGTTCTTTGCCTTTGTCAGTCGAAACGACATTTACCTCTGAGGTGAGAAGTTCTTCGTTTGCATTTTGACTAGAAACCGTATGAGCTTTCTTTGATGTAGCCTTTACGGTTTTCGTGCTAGTTGTACCTATCACACCATCACCGACATGAGAGTATTTGTTTGATTTAGGAGGAGGAATGGAAAATTCCAGTCTAGGAGCATCAGGGATTTTGTCATAGAGCGTGCTAGACTGAGTATAGATCAAGTCTAGATATTGTGCACGAGCAATGATTTTCTCTTCAGTGATGACCCCTCCCTTTGCCACATCTTCTGTGATAGAAGGTAACAATGAATTAATAAACCATTTAGCTAACAGTTGATCAGGAACATATGTTTTTACCATTTTGCGATGACGCTGTCATTCATGGATATGATCAGATATGTGAGTGGTTGTCGTCTATTTGAAATTGGTAAGAAGCTCTGTTCCTGTTTCGTACCTTATTGGTAATTGAAAATGGGTTAAAAAGGTTGTGGCAAGGGTGCTGAAGTTATCAAATGAAGCTCTAGGCAATTCAATGTACCATTTTGCTGCCGGACCAGTTAACATTCGCTAAAAGAGGTGAATCCTAATCGAATCATAATTGAGAGTGTTGGATGAACACCAAAGATGAAAGGTCATCACATGATTCGATGGGTCTTCACCCGGATTTCCATTAAATTTAGGAATATCTGACAGTAGTTTATGAGGAATCGCTGGCCACCAAGGGCCATAAGCAATTGGATCGTTTGTTAGCTTATTTAGATCTGGTAACTCTAAAGTCACCACGAAGGGAAACTATTGATTCAGGTTTGGCGAAGCATACCTAGGATAATATGGGATTTCTTGACCAGTGGGTCTTTGCATACCAGCATAGTGCATTTGATGTTGATAACTTTGGTAAGGTTGATGAGCTTAACCACTATGAAATGATTGATGTTGACCGTTTTGAATATACGGCTGCTCACTACTTGCAATGATTTGTTGCTCAAATCCTTGGTAAACTTGTTGGAATTGCGGTTGTTGATATTGCACTAGCCATGGTCGTGAAACCATTTTATGTTCTCCAATATTGGCTATTTGACCGAGATGAGGGGTAATAGTACATGTTTGAACCTGGTTCACTTTCGTTAGGGAGCCACTAATCGGTGATTGTGACTATGTCATGGAGACAGGAGGCTGTTGTATTACAACCTGAGAAACTTGAGGTTCACATACAACAGGCAACACTTGTACTTGCGACATTGTCACAATGGCCGGTGTAGTGGGGATATTCGACACAGGTAAGCTTTGTTGTGTCGAGTATACAACTCTTGGTTGTTGAGGCAGTATTGGCACCCAACCACTGGATGTAATTCCAGCATGACCCGAATTCTGTTGTGAACACCCATATGGTTGTTCTCCCGGAGGAAACAATGAAAGGGAATACTATCCCCCATATGGTGGTAATCCAGTGTTTAAAGGAATGATTGGCCTTTGGGGACAGGACTGCCCAAATTGATACTGTTACGAAGGATAAATTTGTTGAGACTCAACATAAGAGATTCTAGATATATTCCAGACGAACAAATGGGAACAAACCATACTGTCGAAATAGTCCCTGGATGGACTCCATCTAGTGGTTGAGAGCTAGTTGGGACAAATGGCACATCGACGAACATTGTTGGAGTAACAACAGGAGGTTCTGCTACTGCTGCGTCAGATGACACAGTCCTAGATGTCGACGGTTGTTCAGACATATCTATTCTATCTAAGAGATTTCCTAGCGATTCTACAGGAACTTGCGATGAAGGGAGACTAACTTCTGATGAATAAGGATATAGGGTGATCCTAGCTCCAAAATGCAATGGAGTACTAGATGGAGGATCCTCCACAATCTCTTCTATATCAATCAATCTAGGTGGGAGAGGTAGACCGTCAGGTCCGTAAAATATTTCTGATGCCGAAGAAGGTATAGACTGTGCAACGATAGTTGTCGAGGGGCGGGGTGGTAAAACCTTCTGAATCAGTTGTAGATGTATCCGGTTTGGGAATAGAAGTGTTTACCATTACACTAGGATCAGTTCTAATGTCATCTTGTGGCTGTGGAACGTCTTCTGTAAAGGCAGGGGTACCAGAGATGGTTAGAGTAACTAAAGTTCCTGAGGATGTTGGAACACAAGTTCCTAGAAATCTAGTGGACTCTAACCCGGTTAAACGAGTTCACTTTGTCGGGAATAGTTTTGTTTCCAGAGTCAAAGAAAGTTGACTCATTAATCTCCGTGAATGACGGGGTTTCGATTGACTTTCTTCCACGATTACGGATTACTCAATCAAATCAAAATAAGGGAAAAATGATTCCGAATCAATTGAATTTTAGACGCTTTTACACAACTTGCTTTTTCAATTTTTAAGAGTCGAGAAAAAGCTAAAGATGACTCAAGTCACCTTCGATTTTTAATGAGCCTAAAGTGACAAGTGCTCAGATGGACCTTTTCCTTTAAGGAGTTTGAAAACGAACGAAAGAGACTACTCTAGAAATCTAGACAGAGGGATTACCAAACCAATCGCAAAACTGCAGAATACTTTTTACGGTACTGTAGTCAATCTTCCCGAATGTTATGTTTAGTGCATTGTGATCAATAGGGTTGCAGACATGGCTTCCTAAGGATAAAGGATATAGCCTATTTTGGTCTCCCAATATATACTCGATGGTACGTGGGAGCACAAGTCCGTACTAGCACTTGTCGTCTCAAAGAGGAGGAATCACACAACGTACGATGAAAGCGATAGTTACCAAGCTTTACGATGCCAGAATATGTCTCTAGCCTAGACTTCCAAATGTTGTGCATTAGGTTCCAAAGTGTTTTTATGTTCATTGAATTTATTTTATAGTTGATCTTTCTTAAGAAGTTTTCCTTTCAGGTTCACCACGTGATGTAGATATCCAATTCCTAAAACGAAATCTAAGATGATAAACAATCATTTAATCTTCTTTTTGGAATGATGCGGAATTCTTTCAACGTAGAGCAGAGAGTGCACACTAGATGCACCATCCTAAATCAAAATCGATAAGTAGTCTAAATGCAAATGCACATGCATGTATTTGTTTTTGCTTTCTTAATGTGTGAATGACAAAAAGAATGCTAAGTACAAATCTGAATCATCTCAAGCGACAGTACTAATGATTTTCTTTTCAAAAGACGAAAGGAAGATAATGACGACACATTGCGATTTTGAATTGAAAACTACTTTTGACACTTGAAAAAATATTAATTCAAATCAAATACAAGGGTAACAGTGTAATTGACCATCAAGAATAGTAGGATTCTTTTCTTTGACTGAAAACGACACTTGCGACTCTTCCAAATCAAAAGACAACAGTTTGATTACGCTACTTCTTTTTAAAGGAGAACCATAAATAGCAAACAATACATAAAAGCATATACAATTCTTTGTACTATGGAGGCTAAATCATGCAAAGGAAGGGAGTTTCCATAGTGGTATACGAATCATAGGTAGAAAAACTCCTGAATAAAGCTGAAGAGAGTGAACAAAAAACAAAAATTTGGAATCAGAAGAGGTCTTATCAGATCATCGCACCTGTAACATAGGGAAAGAGCGATGCATCTCACCTACTGCACATGGGAGGTGCGATGCATCCAGATTCCCAAGAGGAGAAGGTGTGATGGTCCAGGGACAAGACTTCAACTTGGTTCTTGGTCATAGTTTGCAGCTTATTTCAGGGATTTAGGTCGAGCTAATGATAGTCAGTAAATGCAAATCACAGGGGCTGATCTAATGAGGCTACTTGAGCCACCACCAGGGCAATTAGGTTGTTTGCAAATTAATTGTTCAATTTATAAATAAAACTTGGAGATAGACTGAAGTAACATTGATCTACTTTGCACTTGCATAGAAAATGCAGTTTGAAGGCTAGCTGGCTTGACTTCAGGCTCTGTCTGTAAGTTTATAAAGAAAACAAATATAGACAAGCAAACAAGCTATTCTCTCCCCAATGGAGTCGCCATTTTGTTATTGGGAAATCTAGTGTCTATGTGGAGCTGCTAGTCCCACTAAGACAGGTAGCTATCTTAGAAACAAACAGATTAAAGTTACTTTCGTTTTCCTTTACAAGAAGTAGATAGGAGAGGAGCAAAGAATACCAACCTCAATATTTTGCTTGGTTCTTTGCTTTTTCCTTCTCCCCTCTGATGGATCTTTTGCTGCTCCTTCCTTGATTACTCCGCTTCAAAGAGTACCTGTAAAGTCAAGGAAGCATAAGACCTTCAAAGTGCAGAGATCTACAATCATAAACAATATAGGACCAAATATATATTGACCACACAAATGCATATATTATCAGACATACAAGAATGTGGAGGAAAACTTGAATAACATTATTGATATAAAGATTAGAAGAGAGGATTACAACCCATTGATTTGACCCAGTGTCATCATCCCAGCATGAAAGCCCTTCTTCACCTTATGAAAAGCTTAGATCACCCAACACTATGATATTCCACCAGGAAACCAACAACACTTCCTTACAAGATACAAGATTCTAGCCTCTAGATCTCTGGGATGATGGATCCATATATAGATGATTGCAAGGGGGTGAGTCAGCTTCTAGGATTTTGATTAGTGTCTTCTCTCTAATAGTTCTTCATTCCACTTGGAGATTGATGATCTCTTACTCATCCCTGGGAGAATTCAGAGAGGCAAGT
Source organism: Pinus taeda (assembly GCA_000404065.3). NCBI lineage: Eukaryota > Viridiplantae > Streptophyta > Pinopsida > Pinales > Pinaceae > Pinus > Pinus taeda. The sequence continues at coordinate 240,312 of APFE030765832.1, forward strand.
GTCACAGGAGAAGTTTATGGAAGATTCCATGATCATCCACCTTGCAAACCGTCTCTGCCATTTGTCTACTCTCACCCATCACACCCTACAAAAGGGATTTCTAGTATGCATCAAATTTTTTGCACTGAGCAGGTGAGATGCATCACACCCTTAGCACTAAGCAATCTGTATGGTCCAGTTTTGACCCGTTTTGAGCAGTTTTTGGTGGAGAACTTCTAGGAGATGATGTAATCAGCTGACCTTGTTCCTTTAGGGCATGAAACAACACTTTTAGGGACTCAAAATCCCTTGGTTTATGGACATATGTGATTGGGGTTGCAGTGCCCAAATATGTCTATAATAGTACACCATGGCCAATCCTTTTTGCTCTGTTGTTGAGTAATTCTTCTCAACCTTTGATAATTTCCTACTTGAAAAGGCTATAGGGTTGTCCATCTCTCCTGCACCATCTTGCATTAACACTGCACCCAAAAAAATGTAAGAGGCATCGACATGTACATGTAATTCCTTCTTCCAACTGAGGAAGACCAAGATCAGTGCAATGACCATGGTTTGTTGTAATACATCCAAATTGCTTATTCATCCTAATAGAATTTTGCATCCTTATTCAACAACTTCTCCATAGGTGCAGTAATCTAAGCCTATTCCTTGATAAATTTTCTGTAATATCCTATATGTCCCAACGTTGCGTGAAACTACTTTACGTTCCTTGGGGCCTCCAAATTTAATATCACCGCAATCTTTGTAAGATCCACCATCAATCCTTGCTTGCATACCAAGTGACCTAGCAAGATCCCAAATAGAACACAAAATAAGAATTTCTTCCAATTCAGTGCGATCTGGTGACACATATACAACATCAAGGCCAAAATTGCTACATGGCACTTCACTAACCCAAACACTGTCCAGTCATCAGAGTACACTTCCAAGAACTTATGAATAAACTTCTTGAATGCTGCAATAACTACGTAAGAAAATATCGTAGGCCCATTCTTGAGTCCAAACGGCATCTTAGTGTATTGAAAAGAACCCCATTATGTTGCGAAGGTTGTTTTGCTTCTATTCTTTGGCACTATATTGATTTGATGGTACCCAAAAAATCCATCAGTGAAAGAGTAGGCCTACTACCCTCCAACGATGTCTAATACTTGGTTTGTGAATAGTGTCAAGAATCATTCATGGACACATGCATCACTAAGCTTCCTCAAATCTGTACAAATCCTTATTTCATCCTTTTGTTTCTTCTCTTGGACTAGCATTGGGCTTACCCAATCATATTCCTCCACAGGTTCTATGATGCCCGCCTCCAGCACCTTATTCAACTCCTGACAAACATTTTCCTTGTATTTGAGATTAAGATGATAAGACCTCTACTTAACAGGCTTTGCATCTGGCTTCAGAGTGATCTTCATAATGCCCAAGTCGCCTATTATTCCCTTTAGGTCTAAAAACTTGGTGGGAAAAAGATCCTGGTACTCGCGGAGTAACTCAATAACTTTATCCATTGTGGCATAATCCCAATAATCCCCATTTTTTAAAAAACTTTGGTTCTGCTTCAGTAACAATGTTGACCTGCTTTGTCTTCAATGACACGGTGATGTCCCGGTTCTCTATTTGTAGACCTTCGACTTCATGATGCCCTTCTACCTCTGGAATATTAATATTTCTTGGATCATCATCCTCCTCTTCAGTTGTCACATTATAGCATTCCATTGCTTGACATAGATGGGTGCTCCAATCCAACTGGACCCATTCCTGAGGTTTTTGCAGTATTCTAAATATCACTGCCTTAATCTCCTGCAGAGCTTCATCAATGCTCTTGAAACCATCTAAAAATTGAAGGTCATTAAGAATCCTTCCCTCAATATATCCCACTCGGCGGTGCCATGGCGGAGCTCTGTCTCCAAATATCAATTCATGGGGATTTTATCTAAAGTATGGTAGAATAAATGTACCCACTCCGGTTGCAGCTTCGTTCCATAAGATTTAGTTCACTTTGCTAGGTGATTGCGTGGATGATTCATCCCATCGTATTTGTTGGCCAATCAAATGTTAGGATGCCCAAACTGTAACCTTGTCATTGTTCTGTAGTCCCGACATTCATCAAAGCTATCCTTGTGCGTACCCCAACATTATGCAGGCATAGCACAAAATGCCAAATCTAATGCTTGCAAGTGGTGATTCTCAAAGACTTCTCATTCAAATGCATCCAAAAACTTATCCATGTCACTTAAAACATCATAATAAGGTAAATTGCTTACCTCCGACGAAACGCAGTGTAGTGATTTAGTCATCATATTGCATCGCAATGTGGATATTTCATGCAACTATTTCTACCAATGCTCCAACTCTTCATCTAAATCAGAGGTGCATGAACTCTCCCATTCCCATGTGATCCGTCCATCTACTGTTGGATTGATCCAGTCTTGATCTCACGCTGTGATTTTGTAGATTTGATCTAAGTCATCACTTTCTTCATAATCGTGGCCCTGTTTAGTGTAGCACACCCCTTCTGTAGGGTCCAACAACACTACAACTCAAAATGATTTATTTTCAAATGAAATTGTCCTCTTCTTCATGTTGATGAATCCATTCATTTCAATGGCCCAGTTAATTCCAAGGAGCACGGGGTATGGATTACTGTCATCAATGATCTCTATTACTTCAAAGTTAGCCATCACACTCGCACCTTCTATATCAATTATAACCCCATATAGTCATCCCATCGGAATGATCCTCTGCTAGTTTTCCATTCTAAGATGGATTGGAGACCATTGCAGCATAGATCTCCCCATTATTTCCCATGTTTTTTTGGAAAAACGTTCACATCAAACCCTTGATCCAAGACAACATGGTCCATCTCATAATATCCTATCTATGCAATGAGCATCATTTCAGACCCTATTCTAGCCTTATGCTTGCCATTTTCTAATTACATGATGTCCATCAGGGGTGTTTTCTTTGTTGATGAATTTGTTTATTAACTCTTGTAGGCCCTTCACATCTTTTCTATCACACAACAGTTTCATGTAGGTCTCCAAGAACGTAGTAAGGGTAGAGGGATCAACCTCTGTAGGTGCACTAGTTTCTTACACTTTGTTCTAGCTTCCTGAGGTGGATGCCCCAGTGAAGATTTTCTTGGCTTCCATAAAAGTTTCCTTAGCACATGCAAAATCAAAACCAACTTCCCTTTTTAGACCCATCTGTCCTCTTCATGTTGTTTTCCCCTATCATCACTAGTCGTTATTCCACTTCTCAGCACTATATTCACATTGTGATATTCTTCCCGGGACTTAGCTCTCATCATCTATAAGTTTTGTGTAGGTTGTTGAGGCTACGCCTTATTCTCCTGCATCTCAGCTATCAACATAGGCATTCTTCTATAGTGTGGTCAAACTAATTGCAATATTGACATGACGGGCGTGTCTGATTCTGACACTCCCATGCATAGTGCCCTGGTGTTCCAAAGTTATAGAAAATAACCTATCTGTGACCTCTACCAGGTCCTCCTCCTCCTTAGCCTCGTCCTCATCCCTGGTATCCTCCATGCACTCTTCAAGCATCCTCCTCTGGCTGAGTTTCTTCTTGCATTTGGTAGGTAGGTGTTCTTTAAATCATCAGCTTATAGCTGTGACAATGGCACTCATTGTGGCCCACTGATTTACAGAAGTTGAAAAACAACAATTATGTTGTTTGAACTAAATTTTGGAGCAAATGGAAATTATCTATTGCATGTTTTCCATCCACTTGACAAATAGTGCACCATAATGCAATCCCCATGCTCGCACTTACTAGAGCTTTTGGCCTTAAGGGAATTGGTCCCCCTCCTGTGATATAGTTTGAAAATACTAGACAGTGGTCCTTATCATGCCCCTAGCTCTTACATTTTAGACACCAGACTTCCGCGTGCACCTCTAGCTTAGCCTCCTTATCTTTATTCAAGCTCTACAATTCTAAGCATAGGCTATGTAACTGAGAATGGATTTTTTGTACCCCTAGGGTTGCATCCTGCATAGGCATTGCATGCAATCTCATCATGATTTCCAGGGCTTCTTCCTGAGCTGCTATCTTCTACTATGACAAATCAATCCTTAGGTGGGGCAAAAGTGAGGCTATAAACCACTCGCGATGCTGACCATCTGTGAGTTGCATGTTAGCTTCTGGATCACACACTTCAACCTTTGATATAACTCCTAAGGCATCTCATCAACCCTCATCGTGATCTCCTTAAATCTAATTACTGACTACGAGTCAGACTTAGGTTTCCTAAACTCTTTTTTTAAAGCAACCTTAGTCTCTGCTAGCATTTCCACAAGATGATCAGAACAATACTTAATATACCACATCAGTGCACGATCATGCAGAGTAGTAACTAACTGTACCTTGTTTATGTTGTTCTCAGTAATTTGCTACACTGTCCACATAACATTCACAAAAACTAGAACTCATTTGTATCTTCTCTCCCTATGCCCTTGAAAATCGGTAGATTCATTTTGTTCGACATGTTGAATGGAGGTGGGGGTGGTGGAGGTGTGGGTGAAGGTGTATGCAGTGGAGGTGGAGGTGGAGGTGGAGGTGGAGGCGGAGTGGATGGATGATGTTTCCATGGAAAACCCTGTCTTATCAGTTGAACAACACTCTGCGATGAGGCTTGTACTGCTCCCTTGTCGTCACTCGAAGGAGGTCCAATCAATGGGATATATTCAAGACCCGATCTCTCTCAATCTTTGAAGAGTTTTCCACTTTGTGTAGCCCTGAACATCAAGGCAATGGCATAACCCATTTTTCACACAAAAGCATTTTAATCCAGGTATTCGAAGATCTTAGATACATACCTTGCAATCCCTTGAAGAAGTGCCGCTCTGCTTCACTGTAGCTGACTATGGTATCAATTGTGAATTCTATAACAAATCCTCCTATAATTCAATTGAGCCAGTGATCAACAATGCACACGATCTTGTCTTCAGAGGCTTCTAATCATCACACTAGCTCTAGAGTCCGTACTATTGGACCGTCAAGCTTCCACCTTCCTTGATCGTATACAAAATTAGCTAACCACCTGTATAGTTCGATCGGGAAGCTGGAGACTTAGAAAATTTCATGCATATCTGTATATAAATACCTATTCAAAAACTGATCCTTTGACAGGCGCAAGTTCCTATTTTCTTGCACCATGAATTTGTGAATTTTTCTATCCAACCACTTTTAAATTTCTTTCTTTGTCAGGTTCCAGTGATGCGACTTCACACATCTCCTTCAAGCAGATACTGGTCCTAGAAATAGAACCATTTGTTTGCTTAGGGGGTCCTGATCTAGGTTAAGAGTTAGTTGTGCCAACTAACAAAACCCTACACTACTATCCCTTTCAGCAACAACCTGTGTAGCATAGGCTGCAGTCTCACCCAAAGTAGTATGGGGATATGCTGGAACTAAGTTTCCACATCCATAGATCAGTGTGATGTCTTTTAGCACCTGAGACCTAGCTTCGCACAGATCAATAGGCCCCTAGGGCTCGGTACTGCAACTCTACTAAAACAACCTTCAAACCTTCGTGAGATCGGTCTTGGTGGACCCTTAACATTATGTTTGTCTAGTTATAAGCATCAGAGAACAAATCTAGACTAGGGTTTACGTAGATAATCTTGTGTTATTAATAAACATTAGGTAATTCATCAAAATCTTCACGTAATTATATAAACATGCTTGTGTACATCATCTAACAATTATTCAATAGAATCACACGTCATTAGATCAATATTTCATAAAAATATTATTCATCAACAACATAAGTCATAAGCAGAAGTAAATACTAATACACAAGATTTCTTAGGAGAAACTTCTTTATTGATTTCCAGTTCAAAATGCAGACTCAAAACTTCATACACACTCAGCTATAGGGGTCCACGAACTCAGCTGCAGACTCTACCTAGGCCTCTACACACTGAGCTGTAGATCCTTTCTCTCTTATCTAACCCACTTCTCTGCACTAATACTTCCTAGACTTCATTCGTTATCCATAATCATCTTCTAATTTTTGCCTTAGGCTCTCTAAGACACTCTTATAGATTTTTACATAAAATCCCATGGTCTGTGGACCGTGGGTGGATCTCAAAACCAACTCAAATTTTAAATAAACAAGGGACTAAAACTCCTTTGACTCCTAACCATCTATGCACACCACATACACAAATCACATAGAATTTACATAATTTACATCAAAACTTGGGTTTTTAACCCTAAAACTGACCCAGGGGATCCCATCCCAACACCTCTTAACATGAGTGCCCCCCCCTCTATAACTTCTAATGAAAGCTCCAAACCTTTGTCTATGATGAACCTATCCTCGCTTGAGATTGATTCCTCGTCCTTCTTCTATTATAAAAAGGATTTAATTTTCCCTGGTCCCTAAAAATATTTCGGTTGAGGAGATTCTTTGTTACATCAAACTTGCATGTCAAAAACTTCCATCCCATATGGTGGAATAAATTCGGTAAGAGTGTGACAATGTTCTCCATTAGGCTGAACCCCCAAAGACCCATTTACCCAAAGCTGAAATCCAAGCCCTTAAATGCCTCAATGAAAACCTTGAAATCCCCATCCTTAAGGAGGATAAGGAAAATACCCCTGTAGTTATAAAATCCAAGGACTATGAAGCCAAATTTATTGATCTACTCTCTTCTTCTTCTCACAAGAATGTTTTGAAAAACCCCCATCGATTCCATAACTTAGATTGTCATTAAATCTATACAAGCCTATTTTATTGATGTCTCCATCCAATAATGGCTTATTCCCCATACCCCCCAAGACCCTACAATCTATGTCCAACCAAAAAGACACAAACCTGGAGTTCCTCTTAGACCCATAGCTAGTGCCATAGGAGCCCCCATCCACTCTCTTAGCCAATATCTTGCTTCCAAGATTCAACAATTTGTTTGATCCACCCCCAGTTTCACTAAAGATTCACCTAATTTCATTCATAAGACTAAACAAATTCATGTTTATGATTATAAAAATCTTGTTAGCGTTGATTTCATATCTCTTTTTACTGAAATCCTTGTTTTAGAAGCCATTGATCTAATTTCTCAACTTGTTGATTCTAAAACCCTTAACCTAGTTAAGTTCTACCTCTCATCAACCTTCTTTTCTTACAATGGAACCATTTATGAGAAAATTGAAGGTATGAGAATGTGTTACTCTCTTCCTCCTATTGTGGCTAACATATTTATGGAATACTTTGATGCTAAAGCTCTAGACTATTGGCATCTGAAGCCTAAATGCTATTTTAGGTTTATTAATGATACTTTTGTCATTTGACAACATGAAAAACCCATGCTAGATTCCTTTCTCTCCTATCTCAATATCATTTCCCATCATATTTAATTCATCATGGAAACCAAAGATAATAAATCTCTACCATTCTTATATGTACTTATCACATGAATTCCTGATGGTTCCATAACCCATTAAGTTTACAAGAAAAGACCCACACTTATTTTTATCTTCATGCCCATTCTCACCACCACCCATGCCAAAAATATGGTGTTCTTAAAATCCTCGTATCCTACATCCTTAAAAATTTTTAGCCCCAATTCCTCCCTCCAGAAGGGTCCACATGTTCCAATATTTAAGAGCCAATCACTATTTCTCTTGTCTGATCAATAGAGAATTCATGAGCACCTCTAATCCTAGATCCATTAACGCTCTTTCCTACCCTCCTCATGGCCAAGTTTCTCTCCCTTACATAAAAGGGACCATTAACCATATAGTAAAAATATTGCTAAATAAGACCGCTAAGACCATTTTTAAGCCCCATAAAATTTAGAGCAAATATTCTGGTTAGCCAAAGATAATTTTAGCCCCAAGTTGAATTTAAGGGTTTAATAGATCCCCCTTTTAGGTGGAAAATCATACATTGGCCTAACTGGATGTTCCTTCAAAGATCACATTAAAGAGAATATTTCAAATGCCAATCATGTCCAATTATTGAAGTCTTCCATAGTTGAGCATTCTTTTAATTCAAAACAAATAATCTTCTTTGATCAAACCAAAAACATCACCTCTGTTCCTTTCTACAATTCCATAATCATTAGAGATGCCCTTGAAATAGAGAAACTCCTTGAAAAAATTAATCGTGAGGATGCCAATAATTTAAGCCAATCTTGGAAACTGGTTATCCACCATTAGAGTCATTAGCTATCCTTTTCGGTATCCTTATATTCAGTAATCGCATGTTAAAATTAATCCATTCAATTAATGTTTTCATATTTATTTCTAATCCAATGTTTTTATATTTTATTAACCTTAAAATTTTATTGATATTTTATAACTTTACTCTTATTTTCCTTCTTTTTAGTTAATTGGTTAATCAAGTTCTCTTTTGGTAAGCATTTCTGTCCATTCCCTTATCCCCCCTTAATTTCTTCTTAACCCCCGCCATCCCTCTTATCTATTTTAATTCTCTTTTCTTTTAATTTAATTAATTATTTTTTGACATGACCCTTTCTCTTAACAATAATTTATATATTTTATTTAAGTCTATTAACTTGACCCTTTCTCTCAAAAACTAATTATATATTTATTATTATTATTATTCCTTAATGATTACTTTCATTATTTTAATATTATTATTTAATGGCTAATTCCACATGCTTTATTCTATTAAAGGATTCATAGCACTCATCTATAATCATTCAATTCTGAAAGTCCCTAACGATGGTTGAAGTGTCCAATTGAAACATTGGACAAGATTAGACATCCTCGACACAGTTTCATCCAAAAATTTTGATCAATATGAATAACTCTGGAAATATAAACCCTCTAATTCTTGGATCATTTAAATGACAAGACTCTCTTGTTGTATATAGGAGTCCAGAGTGTCAAAATATAATTAGGGCCTACATAACAATATTAATGTAAGGGCACAACAATAACAATAGTGGGCTTCTATGGGGCACAACAATAACAATATGGTGGATAAACTAGTATTATATATACCTAAAATGCCCCTCTCTCCTTCAAAAGGTGTTGTCCTCAATGCTTGAGTTATTCTGGATGCTTATATATAAATAGTTGATCCTCCCATGTGGAATATTTAGCAGGTAAGTTCTTCCACTTAATGAGATATTTTGAAATTGATGGATTTTGTCTCATTTAGATTCTTGTTTCTATGATTTATTCAGGCTCCAATATTATTTTTCCTTCCTTGTCAAGTTTTGGAAATAGAGTTTGAAATGAGATCTTGTCACCTATAACCTTCTTTAAGAATGAAATAAGGAAAATTGGGTGTACTTGCAAAGATGCAAGAAACCCTAATCTGTATGCCATTGTACCAATGTTTTGCAACACTTTGTAAGGGCCATAGTACTTGGTTGATAATTTATTATCCTTCTTAGCTTGCTTAAGAGATGTTTGTATGGTTATATCCATAAAAATACCCAATTTCCCATGCCAAAAATTCTTTCACTATGATGCTAATATGCATGTTGTTTCATTCAATTCTGTGCCAGAGTTAGGTTATCCTTTAAGAGTTGAAGAACTTGTTTTTGATGCTTACTGTGATCTTCCACTACTTGAACCTTACAATTGTCTCTTAAAGGCAATGTGATGGATGGTGGAAGATATCCATAAAGTGTCATAAATGGGGTAATTTTTCCATGGTATGGAAGGAAGTGTTATACTACCATACTTCTAGAGGTAACCACTAGACCCATTGTGTTTTTTTATAATATACAAAGAAATGAAGATATCCTTCCAAACATTTTTTCACTATGTCAATTTTCCCATAAGTTTAAGGATGATAAGATGAACTATGAGCTAATTGAGTACAAAGACAAGAAAATAATCCTGTCCAAAATTTTCTAGTGAAAATGGGATTTCTGTCACATATAATAATATTTGGGTTCCCATGTATCTTTTGAATTGTTTCCACAAATTTAGTAGTGAATGTACTGGCTTTGAAATGATGAGATAGTGCACAAAAGTGTGCATATTTGGTAATTCTATCTGCTACCACCATGATGGAACTCTTTCCTTTGGACTTGGGTGGAGGTATGATAAAATCCATTGAGACCTCCTCCTAATGCTGAATTGGAATGGCTAATGGTTGTAAAATACATGAGGTCTTAATTGTTTCAACTTTATTTTGTTGGAAAAACAAACATTCTGCCACAAACTTTTGAATATCATATTTAACGCCTTCCCAAAAAAAATCCTTCTTGACCCTGTGGTAAGTTTTTAAAAATGATGAGTTCCCTTCTATATGAGAGGTGTGAAATTCCAAAATAACCTGTTATTTTAGTTGGGATTTATTACATAGATATAAGTGATATTTGTACCACAATGAATAATTTTTGTAGATAAATGTATTAGAAGCACTAGGATCCTATTGCAACTTTTGAATGAGTGTCCACACATATTTTTCATTCTTCCACTCATCCCTTGCTTAAGTTGTCCAATCAGGTTGGACAATATAAATTACACAAAGAAATTCCTCCACATCATCATCCCTTCTTGAGAGTGCATCCGCAACAACATTTTGCTTCCCTTTATTCTACATGGTTTCAAAGTCATATCCCAACATCTTTGTGACCCATTTTTGTTTCTCTCCTAAAGATAAACTTTGTTCCAAGAAGTATTTAAGAATATCATGATATATTTTTAGCTTGAAATATCTTCCCATTAGGTAAGGGAACCATTTCTTCAAGGCATGTAGTATTTCCAATATTTCCTTCTCATAATTAGGTTTATTTAAATACTTTCCCCTGATTAGACGACTTTCAAAAGTAATGGGTCTTCCTTCTTGCATTAAAACAACACCAATGAATTTTTTCCAAGGAATCACATTACACAATAAATGTTTTTGTGAAATATAGTGTAGCTAAGACTAGATGTCAACACATCTACTCTTTAAGATGTTCAAAGGCCTTATTTGCTTTTGGAGTCCAAAAAATTCATCTTTCTATGGTAATGTTGTTATAATTGTTGCTATTTTTTCATAATTTTAATGAACTTGTGATAATACATTATCAACCCGTGAAATCATTGAAGATTCCTTAAGGTTGTGGGGATTTTCCATTCCTTTATGGCTTTAATTTTTTTAGGGTCTCCTTAACACCATTATGAGAAAAAATATGACCCAAATATTCCTCTTCCTATACGCCAAAGAAACATTTGGAGGGTTTTTCATACAATTGTTTATCGTCCAATAATTAGAACACCTTATCAACATGTTGAACATGATCTTTCCAAGACTTCCTGTAGATTAGCATATCATAAAAAATGCTAACACAATTGTTCTATGGAAGGGTTTCAAAGTGGAATTCATCAAACCTTGAAATGTGCAAAGTTCATTAGTAAGGCCAAAAGGAATAACCAACAATTGATAATGGCCTTCATGAGTTCTGAATGTTGTTTTCAGAATGTCTTATTATTCATTCTAATTTGATGATATCTTAAATAAAAATCCATCTTGATGAAGTAAATTTCTCTATGTAGTTCATCCAACAATTCATCAATGATAGGAATGGAAAATTTATCTTTAATAATGAGCTTGTTGAAATATCTATAATATAGACACATACACCATGATCCATCCTTCATGTGCACTAATACCAGTAGAGAAGAGAAAGAACTTTGGCTAGGTTGAATTATACTTGTCTCTAACATTTCTACAAGCATACGTTCAATTTCACTCTTTTGGGCTTAGGGATATATGTAAGGTCTGATGTTTGGTGGAACACTTCTTGTAATCAAGTGAATTGCATGATCATGATCACAACTCTTAAGAGTGTCAAATACCATGGAATGATTGTCAAGCAATCATTGGAGATATTGAGAAATGGATTCCTTAGATGTTTGAACATCTAGTGAGCATAATTGTGCAATTACCCCTCATTGTTACTTATTTAAAATATTTATCATGCCATTATATGTAACTATATTCCCACTTTTCCTTGTGATACCCTTTAATTCAATTTCCTTTCCTTCCAAAAAAATTTCAAGAAAAGTTGAAAATTAAAAGATATCATCCCCAAAGATCGTAACAATTGGATTCCTAATACAACATTAGCACCACCCATTGGAATGGCAAGCAATGGGCTATTCAATATTCCCCCATGGTTATATTTACATTATGTAACTTCCTTGATAAATTTATAGTTCTTCCATTTGAAACTATTGCTTGATACTCTAGTTCTAGATATAGAAAGAAACTCAAATCCTTGGCTATCTTACAATGAATAACATTATGGGTACAACTCGAATTAATCAACACTATTATCTTTTTCTTCTTGATATATGCTTCTATATTAAGAGTTTGAGGAGTGGTGATTCCCGTCAATGAATTAAAATATATGGTTAGATTTATTTCTTTCTTTTCAACCCACGGGGATGGTTCCTTATGTTGAAATAAGGAATTGTTGACAGGGGGGTGGTGGGGTGTGAATCAGTAATTAAGAAACTATTATTCTTTTTCTTTTTATGCTTACATTCTCTTCTTATAATCATTAACTTGTGATAGTATTCATTCACAAATCATCTAACCAACAATATTTCAGGCACACATATTCAAATAACAATCACGTGAGAAACAAACATTTGACACGGTGTTTTTCATGTGGAAACCTAGAGGGAAAAAACCCCAAATTTGTTGTTTGTTGATGATGTAAATTAAGAATGTCCTTAATAAATATGTTTGTTTGCGAGAACCCACTTAGAGGAGGCATTGGTCCCCTTTGTTTAGAAAGTGCCAACTTGCCAAGAGGCACGAATCTCTTTAGTATGCAAGCACCAACCTGCCTTTGGTTAGAAAGCACTAATTTTCCAAGAGGCACAAACCTCTTTAATATGTAGGCACCAACCTACCCTTGCCACTGTTCTACATTTCATGTTGTAAGAAGAGCTTCGGCGTAAATCACATGAAAAAGACCTTTGTCAACGCGTTTCGAACCAACTAGTGTGGTTCATCGTCAGGACAAGTTGAAGACAGATCTGGCCTAGCATGTTAAATAGACAGAGCAGAGACTCCAACGGCTACAAAATGGCTATTTTTGACCCTAGGACCAAGGTAAATTATATTAATAAATTTAATATAATTTACCTGCAAAGAACCCTCTGAAGAAAATCTCCAAGACAGTGGCTCACGCCATCAAGTCTAGTAGCTCGGTGGGTGCCCTGTCTCGTAAGCTCATGGAGAGCAATCCCATCGCTCCTAGGATCTATGGGGTGCCTAAAATCAACAAGGAAGGGGTCCCTCTGAGGCCTATCGTCAACACCATCGGAGGTCCGACCTACCTTCTAGCCAAGTTTCTGGCTCTTAAGCTTAAGCCCCTGGTTGGCCACACCGATTCCTTCGTGAAGGATTCTACATCCTTCATCAGGGATCTTGAGGATATTAGGCTCGACCCTGATGACATTCTTGTCAGCTTTGATGCGGTCTCCTTGTACACGAGCATTCCTATAAAAGAGGCCATGGAGGTGATCTACCGCCTAACTGATCCAGATACCGCTCATCTAGTTGAGTTATGTCTCACTTCCACGTTCTTCAGTTTTGAGGGTGAGTTCTTCGAGCAGACCTGTGCTGTTGCCATGGGTTCCCCCCTCTCCCCGATCATGGCGAATCTATTTATGGAAGATTTCAAAGCCAAGGCTCTTGCCTTGGCTCGTCTCCCTCCTAAGCTTTGGAAAAGGTTTGTAGATGACACTAATGTCATCTGGTCCCATGGCCATGAGGAGCTGGATCGTTTCTTGGATCACCTCAATGGCCAATCCTCGGCTATTAAGTTCACCATGGAAAAAGAGGTCAATGGTAGCCTCCCTTTCCTGGATATTCTTATTTCTAGGAAGAAGGATGGCTCTCTCTCCCACGCGGTGTACAGAAAGAAAACGCACACAGAGCAGTATCTTCATGCCAATTCCCATCATTTCCCGGCTCAGAAGATGGGTGTTCTTAACACCCTAGCTACGCGTGCCCTAAGGATTTCGGATAAGGAGAGCCTGGATGGAGAGAGATCCCACCTCCTTGATGTCTTTGTGGAAAACGGATATAGTAGGCAACTTGGGCGGAAGGCTTTCCTTAGAGCCTCCAAAAATGCGTTGATTAAAAAAGAGCCTAAGGAACGCCATCCAGGTGTCCATCTTCCCTATATCCAAGGAACCACGGACAAGATTGCTCGGATCCTTAGAAAGTTTGATATTCCCTCTACCTTCAGGCCCCTCAGAACCATTCATAATTCCCTGCGATCGGTGAAGGATCCTGTTAACCCCAAGGACTTGAAGGGAGTTTATCTGATTCCTTGCTCTTGTGGGACACCCTATATAGGTGAAACAAGGCGCTCCATCCAGCAGAGAATTTGCGAGCATGTAGCAGACCTGAGGCATGGAAGAACAAGATCCTCAGCCTTAGTAGAGCATGTGAGCAAGACTAAGCATCATGTCTGCATAGAGGAGGCCAAAGTCATTGCCAGGGTGGAACGGTTCCATCATCGCAAGCTAAGGGAAGCTATTGAAATTGAACGAAGACTCATCAATCTTAACCGAGATGATGGTTGG
>APFE030765832.1:258843-280552 GCA_000404065.3 Pinus taeda
AAAAAATAATCATAAGAGTGATGCCAAAAATGGCTACAAAAGAACAAAGTAAAACTAGTAGCACTGAGGTGCAAAATACACAATGGTTTCAAAAGTCCCTTACGAAGGTTGAGGCCTCAACATTTATACATCATGAGGGACCTATCTGGCCTCCTCAATCTGTGGAACTTGGCTGTCCAAACTGTGAGTTAGACAGTCCCTTCTAAAATCTGCTTGGTTGCCTTCTAGATTCGGTTTTGGTGGTCTTTGGAGCTCAGAGTTGGGGATGAAGATCCCGAGGAAGGGTTATTTAATGCCGTAGAAAACCCCCCTATGAATCCTCACCTCAGGCTTGGCTGTCTTTTAGCCCATGATTGCTCGATTTTGCTTCAACATGTGTCAAAAAACCTGAAATAAGCACGTGTTAGCCACCTAGGAAGAGTGACTACTGTTATTTGTACAAATGACATAAACATACTGAAAACAATGCATAAGCTATGGAAAATAAAGGATTTGAACAAGGACTGAACAAGGATAATTAGGCCAAATGAGCCCAACAAGTTACCAATTTTGGGGCTCATCACATGTCATGTCGTACTACCACATAGAGATGATGTCAGTTGCCACTATACCTTATTGGAGCCAATTAGATCCTTCCACGTGTCCTTATTAGATCCAACCAGACACTGCCATGTTTTGTTATTGGGACCAATCATATGGAACCACGCATCCTACTAGAGGAGAGATAAAATGACTTGTCGACCTTTGGTTTTGGGATAAAATCCTTTGTTAATAATTTATTAGAATTCCTGGAAGTTTTTAACACTATCTACGCTTCACCCATATCACAACTTTTTAAAGGCTTCACACGAAGAAGTTTTGATTCTTCAATTTCCGATATGCCTAATGTGCCTATGTGCAATGATCGATATGCCTGATGCTCCGATGTGCAATCACTGATATGCCTGATGTCGTTGGACCTTTGATATGTCAATATGCTCGACAACTGATCTCCGATATGCTGATATTCTTTCATTCCTAAGGCTTAAAATACCAAACTTCAGCACACCATAACTTTTGATCTAGGAATCCATATTTTGACTTCTGCATATTGTTAGAAATCTTATTCAGAGAAATTTCCAATAGAGAGGGTCTGATGGAGGCTTTCAGTCTTTCTACTTCTTGGTATAAAACTACAAACTTCTCTGCTTATTGATGCGTTGGATAGATAAAATCACACCCTCCATAATGATCTTCTCCATGAATCCTGCAACTATCATAAGAATCCTTCCAAGCCAGGCATTCATTATAGTCTAGTTGACATCAGTGCCAACATTCATACTAGCACAACCACCATAAATTTTCCAATAATCTCCCCCTTTGGCATTGATGGCAACACCATAATCTCCCCCTCAAGCTACGCATGGCCTACTCTGATGCCAATCTTCTCTCCCTTTAACATTAGTGGAAAATAATAATTCATGAGAACTCCCTCTGAACCATTGCAACCTACTCTTCCATGAGTTCCACATGCTAAGTAGCTACGACCACCTTCCAAAATGAAGTCATTTGGAGGCAGGAGTCAAAAATCCTATCTTCTACCTAAGATACTCAAATGGTTATCTTGCAAGTGGCTTGGTAAATACATCTATTAGTTGCTCTTTAGTGGGTACATATTCAGGTCTAACAATGTTGGCTACAATGCATTCCCTTAATAAATGGAACTTAATAGGAATATGATTAGTCTTTGAATGTATGAAAGAGTTTTTGGAGATGCTGATGGCACTTGTGTTGTCACACATTATTGGAATGGGATCAGACAACTCTACCTGTATATATTCAATGTTTTCTTCATCCATAGAATCTTTTTACAACATGTAGCAATAGTAATATACTCTGCTTCATCAGTCGATAGAGAGATAGAACCTTGTTTCTTATTGACCCACGACACCAAGCATTCACCTAGGAAGAAAACTACATGAGAAGTACTCTTCCTGTCATCAAGACTTCTAGCCCAATTTGCATCTGTGTAGGATTTCAACTTGAAATATTCACTCTTAGCATACCAAAATCCATACTTTGTTGTACCTTGAAGATATTTGAAGATCCTCTTGACAACAACAATGTGAATTTCTCATGGAAAAGAATGAAATATGGCAAAAATCCCCACTAATTGCACGATGTCTGACCTTGAAGTTGTCAGATATAGTAAGATTCCTATGATTGACTTGTATTTAGTTTCATTTATTGGCTGTGTTCCATCTTATTTTCATAATTTTCAACCTGTAGTCATGGGTGTGCTAGCAGGTTTGCAATCTTCCATTCAAAATTTCTTCAGAATTTCCTTCAGATATTTGTATTGGGATATAAACACTGCTTGTGGAGACTGAGTAATTTACAGGCCCAAAAAGAAGGACATTTCTCCAATCATGGACATTTCAAACTTTGTCTGCATATAATTTTCAAATTTATGTCCCATATGTTCCACATAAATTCCAAATATTATATCATCCACATGCACAACCACTATCAATAGATGGCCACCTTTAGATTTCATATAAACATTACTGTCAACTATGCCTTTCTTAAACCCTTGTTGCTGAAGATACCTATCCAACCTTGTCATACCAAGATTTGGGGGCTTGTTTTAAACCATATAGGGCTTTCTTTAGTTTGTATACAAGCCCTTCATCGGAGGAGAGAATAAATCCTTCTAGTTTCTCAATGTAAACCTCCTCTTCTAAATATCCATTAAGAAAGGAAGACTTCACATCCACCTGGTATACCTTGATATTCTTGTGGATGGAAAGAGAAAGAAATAGTCTTATAGCTTCTAGTTGAGCTACTTGTGAAAAATTTTCTTCGAAATCTACCCCTTCTATTTCAGCATACCCTTTGCAGACCAAACTAGCTTTGTTCCTGATTACTTGGTCGTCTTCATTTAGTTTGATCTTGAAAACCCACTTGGTTCCAATGAAATTTTTCTCACTCAGTCTTGGAACAAGCTTCCATGTATCAGTTTTTCAATTTGGTCAAGTTATTCATTCATGGATTTCACCTAAATCTTATCTTCACTTGCTTGATAGAGGTTTTTGGGTTCCATCTATGACAGTAGAGCCAAATTTGCATAAATTGTATTGCCTACAAGTTTCCTTCTGGTCTAGACTCCCTGTCTTTGATCTTCAAGAATCTGAATCTTGGGATGTTCCTTCTGTATATAAATGGAGGGTGTCTTTGGCCTTGAAGACATGCTTGCTTCCTCATCTTCACCGTCTAAATATATTTCATTCATATTGGCAAACCTTAAATATGAGCTTTCTTCATCATCTGAGTTCATATCAATTTTAGAGGATTCAAGTTGCGAACCTACTTCATCAACTACTATGTCGATGCAATCCTCAATCTTCCTTGTCTGCTTGTTGTAACACTAATATCCTTTACTTTGAATACAATATCCAAGCAACATCTCTTCATCAACGCATGAATCAATCTTCCCAAGGTTCTTTTCATTCCTTTTAATGCAACACTTGCTTCCAAACACCTTGAGGTGTTTAAATGATGCATTTCTCCTCTTCTGTTCTAGCAGCTATAACCACCCTCCAAAATTTTGCCTTAGCTTGTTTTGGAGCCTCCCTACCAACCTTGCACAACACTTTCTCTTGCTTCATCAAGTACTCAAGCTTCATGAGTTTTGCTCACACAAAGGGAGCCTGTCGATCACAGTTGATCCATTTCCCTCACAAGCTGCTCACCAGGACTTGGTCCAGCTGCAGGTTGAGAAACTTCCCCTTGAAAATTGTGCATTCCTGGAGGACAACCAACCTTTCCTCCAAGAATTGCACAATCCTCTCTAACAGCATGCTGGGCTCTAGGATTGCGCAATCTTGTAAGCCAACCCTCCCAATAGGATTTGTGCAAATTTTCCAAGCAGCAGGTTGTTCAACCTAGATTTTTGCAAATCTAGGTAGCAGTCAGCTACTCTACCTAGAAATTTTTCAAACCTCATGGGTAGTCAACCTAGCTCCCAGCCAGAAACATGCATTTTTCACCAGTAGTCAAGTAGTCCCTTGCATGTGTAGCTGAGTTGAACGGTTCCCTCCGAGACTGAGCAAAATGGACTTGCATGCATGGGCTACTTCTCCCAAGGTAGCATGCAAAGGCATCCCTTGTCTTAGGGATCAATGTTTAGCAGTTGGAGGTTACATGCAAGGAGAAATTCAGAAACCTCCCACCAAGTGTTGTTTCCGCTAGATTTGTGGCTTGCACATCACAACCTAGATGTTATCGAAACTCATCAACCGGATGCTACAAAGCTCATTCCTCACCTCAACCTTATAGCTCTGATATCCCACATCACATCTAGGAGCAGTCAGCACATTCAACACAACTGTTTTGGGGTAATCTCGCTTCCCATGCCTTGTGCTGCATTTTTGTCACTTTTTGTGTTTTCACTTGTGGGAGTACTATTTGCTTGATTTCTTTGAATTTCTGCTATCGTTTACATATATACTAACTTGTCCTAGCTTAGTTTCAGTTTTTGCTGCTATCTCACTATTGTCGCATGCATGAAACTATTTTGAATCTTTCATTCATGTTTTTCATGCATTGTCAATCACTTCTTCTATCACTTAGTGTCACCATGAATTTACTGTCTTAGTTTCTTTTAGTTACCTATCGGTGATTCGGGCCAACCTTGGCCTAGACTCTACCTTCACCAAGGCTGCATTACATAATCTGGAGAGGGAAGGCTCACCTTTCTCTCCAGATTTGTGCATTCCTTCCCAGCACTAGCCTCCAAGACTGTTTTACACATTTCTGGAGGACAGTGGCCACTTGGCCCAAGAAATTGCGCAAATATATCCCTAGGCCAACAGTCATTCATAGCTGGAATTTCACATTGCATAATCCCAATAGTCTATAGGCAGACTAGACTATTGATTGCATAGTTCTAGCAGTCATCCAGTCTCCCAGCAGCCCAGACTGTGCCTTGTGTAGTCTTGGCAGTGGCTCTCCTGATCTCCTGGCCGAAATTGCGTAACCTTCATGATCATTCACCCAGATATGTTGTAAGTAATTTCTCAAGTTCCTTTTGGTTTTCGCCTGATGGATTTCTTTCTATGAGTGTTTCCATGTCTCCAAGTATCATAGGTGTTCATCTGCCTCTCAACAATACATGTATATTGGTTTCCAGGCGAGTAGAGGCGAAGACATTGTTCAGAGCATGCTTGGGGATGTAGTCGATCAAGTGTCTATGAGCTTGCCTACTCACGAAGACATCGAGTTGTTTGTAGACAAGGACATTAAGCATCAACATCACAGGAAGTAGCATCATGAACTACAACTAAAGGAAGCATACCAAATGATGCGAATGTAGCGAATGCAGGACGAAGGTTGTGGACAACACAAAGGTGGAAGAAAATTGCAAGATCAAGCAAATCCACTGATAATGAAAGAACTTTGGAGACTCAGGCTATGAGGTGATGACGCGACATGAAGATCACGTGAAGATAGAGAATGGAACAAAGAAGAAGTTGCATGTGCTGAAGAAGTAGCTCAAGAAAGAAGATGAAGCTGCACAGATAGACGAATGAGTTGTAACAGGATCAGGAACAACAGTGGGCGTAACATGCAATTACGGATGAAACTGTGCCCGTACAAGTTAAAGATCCATCCCAGTAGCTAATACGGAGCAAACATGGTGAGTAGTGTTGTTGACCACATGCAAGGGATTCAACAACATGTATGTCATTGAGCGCATGCATGCAATCCAACCCATTCAGCACACTCACCAAGGTGAAGATGAGAATAAAGTCCAACTGGAGTTGAACATGTACTTCGGGAAATGGATGCACATGACCACTAGCACTCACTCAAAGATTAGCATGAACACTATGCATCAAAGTGTTTCTGGGTCAGTCGCACCCAAGAATACCATGCACATGTTAGCAGATGAGTTGGATGAAGGGGCTGAACCAATGCACTAGTTGTAACAGAGGTAAGAGTTCTCTTCAGCAAGATGTCACCATGAGGTGCATGCACACCATCAAAGGCGACCAAGCTTGGCATCATCTCACCACCTTCACCATCACAAGCATGTCAAATATTTGGTCTTATCATAGTGGACCGAGTTTCAATGATGTCTTGCAAGGCTTGCTCAAGCCAGGTTGTCTCACATGAGTACATGTGCATTGTAATGTTGAGTCATGTCAAGTGTAAGTCAAGTGTGTCAATGGTTAGATGTAACAGTCATAGAGTAGGTGAAGTGTCATGAGGGTAGTTGAATTGTCAGAAAGGGGAATGTTAATGGTTAGATGTAACAGTCATAGAGTATGTGAAGTGTCATGAGGGTAATTGAACTGTCAAAAAGGGGAATGTCAAGGGCTACCCCACCCTTTGCTACAAATAGTCCCTCATAACTCATTGTATAGGCTTTTGGTTAGCCAAGCTTCTACTAAGACTATTTTAAAGAAGGCTTGGACAATATGGTAATGCGCCTTGGCTTCTCCACTGCACGAAGCTAGTACATATCTTTGGAGGAGAAGGTGAATGTGGCTGTAACGTTCCACTATTGGGGCTAGCAGGTTTACATGGATGTATTGTATGATTGTGACTTACACTTCTGTATATAATAAGATCCATCACATTTTCATGCATATGTTGTAATTATATTTCGATTGCTCCAGTTGATTTAATGATATGTGTTGTTTAACTTACGTACTTGTGTATGAACTGATTCATATGAAATTATATGAATCTTGTTGTTAATGTGTGGCATATGTTGTTAATGTTGTCACCATCCATGTCGACTGCTGTGTCGGACATCAGACAAAACTTTCACTTGAACCTTGCTATAACAAACATCACACTCATCTCGAATGGATCTGTGAGTGTTTTACATGTTACCTTACCTTGTATGATGTGATTGCCACATCCAAATGGACTGCTCCACTGGAAGCTGTGCATGTCCTTTGGGTTGTGTGTTCCTAGCCAAGTTGGGACTAATCCCTTTCAACCTAGAACTCATGTTGACCTCCTTCCCCTTTTGAAGTGTTGGAACCTCTCATACACCTTCCTTGACTCACAACATCATTCAAACCATTGTCGCTGATAGAGTTATTCTACTTGCGTCTGTGTGACACTACGGCCAAGGCGTTACCTTATGACCCACTGTGGAGACACCTACACAAAATGGTCCAAGGTCTAATTTGGACTTCTTACTGGGGAGATCCCCTTGACATGTTGGTGGATCCATCACTGTCAACATTTCTGGCACTAGAAGGATGGCCTGATCACAAATTGTGTCCTCTCATCCAGTTTTGAACCTTTGCATATCTTTCATGGAGTCTTGCATTCTTCTTCCCCTGAGGTGTTTTTTGAATCGTGAATATGTCTCCATATTGGGGAAGTTTTTCAATTTCTTTTCCACTCACATGTATGATGGTGAAGGTGAAGTGGCTTGGCGTGAGCACTTACATAACTTTCTTTCCATGATTCATGAGGAAGATGAGTTTTCTGATGAACATGCCAGTTTGCTTCTTGCATACACACTTCGTGAATCTCCATTTCATTGGGTGCTTAGCCTATTGGCTGAAACCATGCACTCACTTGAGCACTTCTGTGATCTTATTGAAGACACGTTCTATCATTTTGATCTACACCATCTTGACTAGAAACTATTACAACAACGGAGGGCTTTGCATGAATTTGTTATTGATTTTTGGCAGCGATTCCATGACTTGCAGTTTCAATCTCCGAGGAGCCAGATGAAATTTTCTTATCTTTGGGACCGGTTCGAGTACTGCCTTAAGGAATATTCCTATCCCAAGATAAAGTTTGAGATCAAGCTTCCCTCAACATTCTTCATTGATGAAGCTGCACAATCTCATGTGGAAGTGGGCACTGTCTCAACTAACTGTCTGCCTTCCTCTTATTCAACAAATCCACCACTGCCTAGTGATGTTAAGAATCATGCTCACACACCTGTTCATCCTTAACACCTTCCCAATATCACTTCACTAAATTTTCCCATAGATTTGGTTGAGTCCTTCGAGTCCTCATATGCATTCTTTTCTATGACCTCTGTCATCGAACCCGAGTGTTCCTTCGGATGATATTGTCTTGTGTTCATCCATTATGAACTCTTCACTTGTTTTGAATGAGGAACAACCCATTGACAAAGTTTGTGTTGCACAACCAACATGTGCTATAATTTAGGACAATTTTCAAACACTCAAGGCTCCTCATCACTCATATGTATGCAATCAAGATCAATCTAACACTCATATTTTACATCCTCCACTCAAACTACATAATCTCGTTGCTCATGCATTGGAGGAGTCTTACATTGCAAGCACTCGTGTATGATGCAATTTATCTTTGTTTCTTTCATTTTCTTACATGTCACATTCAAGAGTGTGCTTATGCTCCAAATTTGCACATAGTGTCACACAACACCATGATAAGTTCGTGGATTTCTCATCATGCACATGCCCTCACTTATGTCTCATGGGCACTTTGAATCATGAAGTGTGGTTGTCTTCATTGCTATATCTTTCTTGTTTACTAGTTCGCACAACTAGGTTGCTCGTGGACCAAGCCTTCGCCAACATGGGTCTACCAATGCGTTGATGGCTACATTGGGAGTATCACTTCACGTGATCAGGCCCATGTACCATTAGTATAGGAGTAGTAGTGTTTTCTTTGAGTTGTTTTCTTACTGCTTTGTTTTCTTGTTTGTTTACTTGCTCCGCTTTCATTTTTTCTTCTATTCCTACATTGCTTTGTTGATGGTTAGTTCATTCGCTTGTTTCATTCATAGGCTAGTTTTGCATGAAACCATGTATGCCTCTTGAAGCGAGTTGGGTAAAGTACAAGAGGGCTTGTATAGCTATCACTACTTGGTTACTTGTCATATTTCCTTTGTATGATGAGCTTGTTACTTTTAATCCATGACATGTCGAAGGAATATGCGTACTATTCAAAGTGAACCTTGATGAAAAAACAACTCTTGCATGCTAACTAGTGTCACTTTCTCTAGTCGGTTGTTTTTGGGTTAACCCTTGTCAGCTCAATCAAATAGAGTAAGGCGAGGGGGAAAAATTTAATAAGCATGTCAAAGATGCAATTAACTACTTCTCTAATGGAATAACCTCCTCTACTCTCAATAAGTTGGGATCTATCTTTTGCCTCTGAAATGAATAAGTGTTATGCACAGTGAAAATGAAAATGAAAAAATAAAAGGTCAAAAAATTCAAAATGAAAAATAAATAAGGTGAAAGAAGAGAAATGTTTCCTACGTAGGGAGGTGATTCAAGTAACTTTGTTGAGGTACTAACAAGGCTCACTGGATCCATGCTTGTGTTCCTATGTGACTCCACCGGGATAATGTCCAAGCCTACTGGCAGTGGAGCAACACCAGAGATGAAACTAAGACTCTGATGACTATACTACTTGTGCACCTATATACCTCTCAAACCCAATCAAAACAACTGTGTTTCCTTGGCTTGGAATGTGTGTTAATCAACCAAGATTCTGGCGGATGTTACATCTTACATCAAGATAGTGTGAAGCCAAGATGAGATGAGTGATGAACAATACTTTCAGAGATGTTAGAATTTATTTTTCATGAAAAAGGTCCATTTAGAGAGTTGGAGTTCTTCGGGTGTGTCACCAAGTGTTGTAGTGGCTACAAACACCCTCCAAATGTTTTCCTAGCCTGCCTTGGAGCCTCCCTACCAACCTTTCACAACACTTTGTCTTGCTTCATCAAGTACTCAAGCTTCACAAGTTTTACTTGCACAAAGGCAACTTATCGATCACAGTTGATCCATCCCCCTCATAGGCTGCTCACTAGGACTTGGCCTAGTTGTAGGCTAAGCAACTTCCCCTTGAAAATTTCACATTCCTGGAGGGCAACCAGCCTTCCCTGTAGGAATTGCGCAATCCTCTCTGACAACCTGTTGGGCTCCAGAATTGCGCAATCTTTCCAGCCAACCCTTCCAGTAGGATTTGCGCAAATTTTCCTAGTAGTAGGTTGTTCAGCCCATGATTTACGCAAATCTAGGCAATAGTCAGCTACTCTACCTAGAAATTGCGTAAACCTCCTGGTTAGTCAGGCCAACTCCTAGCCAAAAATGCACAATTTTCTCCAGCAATCGAGCAGTCTCTTTTATGTGCAGCTGAGTTGACCAGTTCCCTTTGGGACTGAGTAAAGAATACTTGCATGCAAGGGCTACTTCTCCCAAGGCAGCATGCAAAGGCATCCCTTGTTTCAGTGTTCAATTTTTAGCAGTTGGAGGTTACATGCAAGGAGAAATTCAGAAACCTCCCACCAACTGTCACTTCCCCTAGATTTGTGGCATGCGTGTCACAACCTCGATGTTATCAAAACTCATCGACTAGATGCTGCAGAGCTCATTCCTCACCTCAACCTTGTAGCTCTGACATCCCACATGAAATCTAGGAGCAGTTGGCACATTCAACTCAACTGTTTTAGGGTAATTTCACTTCCCATGCCTTGTGCTGCATTCCTATCGCTTTTTATGTTTTCTCTTGTGGGAGTATTTTTTGCTTGATTTATTTGAACACTTGCTATCATTTACATGTATACTATCTTTTCCTAGCTCAGTTTTAGTTTTCGTTGCTATCTCATTGTTGTCACATGCATGAAACTGTTCTGAACTGATGTTCATCCAACCGGCGAACTACCTTACCCAAATGCAGATTGATCTATTTGTTAAATATTTCATTCATGTTTTGCATGCATTGTCAATCACTTCTGCCATCACTTAGTGTTGCCATGCATTTACTCTCCTAGTTGCTTTCAATTACCCGTCGGCGAGTTGGGCCAACCTTGGCCCAAACTTTGCCTTCATCAAGGCCGCGTTAAGCAATCTGGGGAGGGAGGGCTCACCTTCCTTTCTATATTTGTGCATTCCTACCTAGCACTAGCCTCTAGGACTATTTTGCACATTTTTGGAGGATAATGGCTGCTTGGCCCAAGAAATTGCGCAAATCTGTCCCTAGGTGAGCAGTCCTTCCCAGCTGGAATTGTGCATTATGCAATCCAAACAGTCTGAAGCCAGACTGGAATGTGCATTGCATGGTTCTAGCAATCATCCAATCTCCCAGTAGCCCAGATTGTTCCTTGAGTAGTCTTGGTAGTCGGTCTCTTGACCTCCTGGCCGAAATTGTGTAACCTTCATGATCATTCACCCAAGTATGTTGCAAGTCAGTTCTCATGTTTCCTTTTGGTTTTTGAATGAAATATTGCTTGCTATGAGTGTTTCCATGTATCTGGGTATTGCAGGCGTTCGTCTACCTCTTAGCAGTATAGCTACAATGGTTTCTAAGAGAGCAGAGTTGAAGACACCGTTTAGAGCACGCTTGGGGATGTAGTTGATCAAGTGTCTATGAGCTTGCCTACTCACGAAGACATCAAGTTGTTCATAGACAAGGACATCAAGAAGGAACATCACAACAAGCAACATCATGAACAAAAGCTGAAGGAAGCATACCAAATTCAGTGAATGCAACGAATGCATCAAATGAAGAGAACATAGCAAATGCAAGAGGAAGATTGTGGATAGCATAGAGGCGGCAAAAAGTTGCAAGATCAAGCAGATCCACTCATAATGAAAGAAAATTTGGAGACTTGGGCTATGAGGTGATAACACAACATGAAGATCATGCAAATATAGAGAATGGAATGAAGAAGGAGTTGCATGTGTCGAAGCAGCAACTCTAGGAAGAGAATGAAGCTACATAGATAGACGAATGAGTTGCAGAAAGATCAGGAACAACAGTGGGTGCAACATGCACTCACGGATGAAACTGCACCTGTACAAGTTAAATATCCATCCCAGTAGCTAATATATAGAAAACATGGTGAGTAGTGTTGTTGACCACATGCAAGGGATTCAACAACATGCATGTCATTATGCGCATACATGCAACCCAACCCATTCATCACACTCACTAAGGCAAAGATGAGATGCAAGTCCAACTGGAGCTGAACATGTACTTCAAAAAATGGATGTGCATGACCACCAGCACTCACTTGAAGATCAACATGAACACTATGCATCAGAGTGTTGTTGGTTCAGCCACACCCAAGAATACCATGTGCATGTTGGTAGACGAGTTGGATGAAGGGGTTGAACCAATGCTCTAGTTGCAACGGAGGTAAGAGTTCGCTTAAGCAAGATGTCACCATGAGGTGCATGCACACCATCATGGACGACCAAGCTTGGCATCAGCTCATCACCTTCACCATCACAAGCATGTCAAAGAGTTGATCTCATCACAACAGACCGAGTGTCAGTGATTTCTTGCAAGGCTTGCTCAAGCCATGTTGTCTCACATGAGTACATGTGTATTGTAATGTTGAGTCATGTCAAGTGTAAGTCGAGTGTCAATGGTTGGATGTAACAGTCATAGAGTAGGTGAAGTGTCATGAGGGTAGTTGAACTATTAGAAAGGGGAACGTCAAGGGTTACGCCACCCTTTGCTATAAATAATCCCTCATAACTCATTGTATAGGCTTTTGGTCAGCTAAGCTTCTACTAAGACTATTTTGAAGAAGGCTTGGACAATATTGTAATGCACCTTGGCTTCTCCACTGCACAGAGCTAGTACATCTCTTTGGAGGAGCATGCGAATGTGGTTGTAACATTCCTTTATTGGAGCTAGCAGGTTTACATGGATGTATTGTATGATTGTGACTTACACTTCCGTATATAATAAGAGCCATCACATTTTCATGCATATGTTGCGATTGTATTTAGACTGCTCCGGTTGATTTAATGACATGTGTTGTTTAACTTACGTACTTTTGTATGAACTGATTCACATGTAATTATATGAATCTTGTTGTTAATGTGTTGCATATGTTGTTAATGCTATCACCATCCAGGTTGACTGCTCTGTCGGACATCAGACAAAAATTTCACTTGAACCTTGCTATAACATCTGTCACACTCGTCTCAGACTGATCTATGAGTGTTGTACATGTTATCTTACCTTGTATGATGTGATTTCACATCCGAGTGGACTGCTCCATCAGAAGTTGTGCATGTCCTTTGTGTTCTATGTTCCTAGCCGAGTTGGGACTAATCCCTTTCAGCCTGGAACTCACCTTAACCTCCTTCCACTTTCGATGTTGGAACCTCTCATACACCTTCCTTGACTCACTGCATCATTCACACCCTTGTTACTGACAAAGGTATTCTACTTGTGTCTATGTGACACTGTGGTCAAGGCATTACCTTATGACCCACTGCTGGGACTCTTGCACCAAACGGTCTGAGGTCTAATTGGGACTTCTTACTGGGGAGATCCCCTTGACATGTTGGCAGGTCTAGAACTATCAACACCTTCCATAAATCATAGGGAATTTTATCACTATTAGGCCTAATTTGAGTTCCGATTGACATATGTACTACTACCTAGGCTTCTTCTCCCTAGAAGTTGTGAGACACTCTTGCTTCATCTAACATTTCTCCGGCCATTTCTTGGATTTTTCTATTCTTCCTCTTTACTACTCCATTTTGCTGAGGAGTTCTAGCCACTGAGTACTACCTCCTGATGACATGCTCTTCACATAATTCCTCAAATTATCTTGAGGTGTACTCTCCCCGTGTGTCTAATCTTAAGCATTTTGTCTTTACTACTCCATTTTGCTAAGGAGTTCTAGCCACTGAGTACTACCTCCTCATGACATGCTATTCACATAATTCCTCAAATTATATTGAGATGTACTCTCCCCATCTGTCTAATCTTAAGAATTTTGTCTTTACTACTCCATTTTTCTGAGGAGTTCTAGCCACTAAGTACTACCTCCTCATGACATGCTCTTCACATAATTCCTCAAATTATCTTGAGGTTTACTCCCCTCCTCTGTCTAATCTTAAGCATTTTGTCTTTAAATATTTCTCATTTTCTACTTGAGCTTTAAACTTCTTGAAATGCTTTAGCACTTCTAAATTTTCTTTTAAGAGGACAATCCAAGTCACCCTAGTGAAATCATCAATGAGAAACATAAAATACCTCTCCGCTTTTGAGGTTCTTGCTCTTGTTGGGAAACAAATGTCTATTTGAATGAGCTCCATAGGTCTAGATGAGGAGAACTCTTTTGATTTGAAATGAGCTCTAGTTTGCTTGCTAAACTGACATGACTTGCAGATTGTGTTAACAAGATTTGAAAGTCTTGGTAATCCTTTCATTGCTCCCATATTGATTGCTTTTATCAAAATTTCAAAATTCATATGCCCAAGCCTCTTGTGCCGCAACCGTGCTTCACTTGTTTTTCTTAAATCACAATTACCCTTGGAATCGTCAAACACACATACATTATTGTTGGTTTTGATTTCTTTTCCCACCAGTTTTCATTCTTTATGTTGTGTATCTCACAATATTTAGATCGAAAGGTCACATTTGGCTAACACTGAGCAGATTGTTCTTGAGACCTTATACATGCAGGAAATTTTTTTATTATGTTTTTTTAATCAAGACTCACTACACCTTTACCCTTGATTCTTGCTGGAGAATTTTTTCCAAAGGTGACAGACATTGCTTCCTTTGTTCTTTTCCTTAAGTGACAAAAAAATTATTTTATCCCCAATGATATGTTTGGAACAACCACTATCCACATACCATTTGTTTCCTTTGTTATGAGCTGATAAGGAAAGTCCACACTGCATGTCTTCCATTTCTAGCTCCCATTATCCTTCTGGATAGTTTTCTATTTATCATATTGGGACTTGGAAGGGTTTTCAAACCTACATCTGCACTCACTTGCTTTGTTCCCAAAATTATTACATTTGAATCATTCTACCTCACTTAGTAGAGGAGAGAAGACATTTTGATTTCTAAGAGAGGAATCTTGAGACTTAGAAATTTGGTACGTATTATATCTGAGATTTTCATCTCTTTCAACTTTGATCCTTCTACAATCAACGGCTTTATGTCCAAAGATATGACACTTATAGCAGTGACCATAAAACGAATAGGCATGTCTATTGTTAAAATCATTATGAGATTGAGTAGGAAAATACCTTGGTCGTCTAACTGATTGGTCCGTTCTCCATTGACGATCTCCTCTTTGTCTAGCTGATATTTTATCTTCATTAATTCTTTCGTGATGCTTCTTCCCATGAATTTGTGGTTTTTCCAATCCAGCAGACCTAAAGTTTATCTTCCCAATAGAATATTCTTGTGACTTAGAGTATCCCAGACCGGTTTCAATTCCCGAAGGCCTTTGAGTATTCAGGATCTAATCTAGTTTCCTTGTCCCTTCAACAAAACTTTCATTTAGAACCTTCTCAGTCTTTGTTTGCTCAAGACTAGTTCTTATAGAGACAAACTCTGCTTCAAGACTTTGACAGTTCTCTTCCCATTCTTGAATAAGGTCTTGAAGAACCTCTTCTTTTCATTTCGCCTCCTCCAACTCAAATTTCAAATACATAATATCATCTTTGCATATCTATGAGCTTGTTTCCACTTTTAATTTAAGAAACTCTTGTTTCAACTACTTGTTCCTCTCTTCCAGTCTCTCATAGTTTCCTTGATTTTCTTTTAGTAGAAGGACTATATTGTCATTACTCTTGATAGTTTGTTCAAGATTTTCTTTTAGATAGGACAAATCCTCATTATCAAAGTTATATATACCTTCCTCTACACGCTGTAACTATTCCTTCAATTTCTTATTCTTCTTCCTTGATTTCTTTAATTCATTGAGGGAACGGATGAGTTCCCCTTCAAGGTATACCACTCCTTCTCGTTCTTCCTCTTCAGAGTCCATAATACCTTTTTTATTGGTGTCTATTTCAAAGTCCATAAGAAGATACTTATCTAAATCATTCTTCGATGAGTCTTCATAGTCTAACTCTAGTGCTGAGCTATCTTCTTTGAATTAGAACCCCTTCTTCTTATAGAGATATTTCTTTTGATGTATTTGAGACTTGTTTCCAAATTTCATATCCTCTTCAATTGTAGCCTTTTCTTTATAGGAGAAATTGAAAGATAAATGTCCAAATATTCCATAGTCAAAACACTTAAAGGGAAACTTCCCTTTATATTTTCCTGAGCCACACTTCAGTTTTCTATCTAGTTGAGCCAACTCCTGATCAAATTCATAGTTGGAGAAATCTTGATGATCTTTGTGCTCCTTTCCCTTTCTGGATACTTTGAATGCAACTTCCTTTGGTTCATAATTTTCTGTTCCTACTCTCATCTCATAGGTTGTGAGAGTACTAACAACTCATCCATCTTGAGATCCTTTAAATTATCCATTTCCTCAATAGTTGATATTTTGGCATTAGATCTCATGGGTAGAGATCTTAATACGTTCTAAACAATCATCTTTGCTTGAATTCTTCACCAAGTCCTGTAATCATATTAGTCACTTCATCAACTCTAAGGAAGTATTCTACTATGGTTTCCTCCTCATTCATTCTCAAGCTTTCAAACCTCATTTTCAAAGTCTAAAGTTTCACTTGCTTGAGTTTGTGACCTCCATGCTACTGGTTAAGTTTTATCCAAATTTGATAAGAAGACTTACAATGCATAACTTTTACCATTTCAGGTTGACTAATACTACCGAGAATAACACTCTTGGATTTACTATTTCTCAACCATAATTTTCTTCCATCTGCATCTATTGGAGCAATATCACAGACATTATCGTCCACTAGTACTGAAGGCCAAACTTATAGTCCCAAGGACATAATATGAGCTTATAAAAATATATGAGAAAGTAGAGAGCCATTACACTCAATAGAAATCTTGCTTGATTTTATTGATCATCACAGGTACAAATATATAGGACACAAATTACTAGCTCCAACACAAACAAATCACCATTACAACTCACACATTAGAAACAAGACTGACTCATCATAACTCCTAATGACAACTACACATGACATGGAAGAATTACTTCCAACACCCTCCCTTAATGCTTACATGGAAAACATATTACAACAATAAATAAATATATGTCTGACTGGTCTTCATCAACACCCACATCCACTATGGAATCTCACAAACACTTCCCTTTCACCACCACATCTTCGAGCTATCACTTGACCTCCATTTAAAACATAACTGCCTCTGACCATCATTGATGAACATTCTAGGATCAACAATATTGATAACTCGGTTCATCGTTGCTTCTGTGATAAGAGCCATCTTATGGACCAACCACCATCTGTTGGATATTTTGATTTCGTCTATCTATCAGTGGATAGGATGGAGGTCAAGATATTGAATGTGTTCAAAAGTTTATCAAACAAATTGACCTTACAAGAATTTGATGTTTCGGACATTAGGGCTTCCAGTTTAAGAACCACCAACCCTTTTTATAAATAATAAAAAAACACACAAGAACTGATGTTTCAGACACCAGGGCTTTGAGGTTAAGAATCACCAACCCTTTTTTTTAAAACACACAACACCAAAAGAATTTCTCTCACTTTTTTTTTTAACAAATAGGCCATGAAGATTACCCTTTACATAGATAGTCATACAATCACACTATTAGACTGCTAATTACCCTTTACATACACATCTACACACTATTAAACAATGTTGTCAGATCCCGCCATTAAAAATAAATTGTTTTGTAACCCTGACATAAGGTTGATCTAATGCTCCAACAATGTTCTTTTAAGAGAGATGACAATGAGCTATACAACCTGTGACCAAAGCTAGATTCTACAGACTTAAAGCTCATCCACCATTGAAGCAATACATCAATGGTCTTCTCTCACATGGATGACATTGCTCTGAAGCATAGATCTATTCGACAAACATATTCATGCACACGTATCTCTCACTCAACGGATTAGGCAACAATTTTCCCTTCAAGAACGAACAATATTCTCTAATCATAAAGTTTTCCATCATATCTGCACCCCTTTTGATCTTGATCTCCATAATTATGCTTGAATCAACCAACTTCCATATTTATTTTCCATAGAAACATTTTTTCCTTAGAAATCATCTTATGTGTTGCATAGGCTCTATGACTTGAATTTTCTCTGGATCAAAACCGTGGGCCTGCACCATACAATTATGACACTGCTTTCTTTCTACCCTGGATAGGAGGTTGTAACTCGAGTTCTTCTCTAGTCAAATCTGATCAGAAAAAAATAAAAAAAATTATTGAACCAACATTTTTCCTTATCTAGAAAATTTGCCGAGAAACTTTGATTCCACGCATGACTCATATCCATCCATAAAAACCAATTTTTGGTGATTCCTTATTAAAAAAACCCTCTGAGAAACTTTGATTCCATGCATGGCTCATATCCATCCATAAATGACCAATTTATGGTGACCTTGAAGAGGATGTGCATCAAATTCGTAGATAGTCAACACACTGTACTACCATTACTTTTGTCAATTTTCTTGCAGCAGAAACTCGATTTGAATTTTTTCTGTTATATCTTATGTAGATCCACTGCAAGATCTATCTGCATTAACTACATGCATTTTTCTTTGCATACATATCCAAATAATAGGAGAAGCTACCATTCTTATTTTTCATTATTTGGAAATTTGAAAACAATTTCAAACAAGCTTTATCCTATTTCTTTTTGTCTCTTTTAGACACGTTAAACTAGAATCTTTTCTTTGGGCTCTAAATATCCACAGAGGAGCTTTCACCTTAACAATATGAAAAAAAACAAATGCAACGTATGTTATTGCTAAAATAATCTAATTATAGAGCAATAGAACTGAAAGTTTTCTCATTTTCCTGGACTTCCCTTGATGGATTCAAGTGAGTGCTAGCTCTGATACCATATTATACAAATAGATGAGAAAGAAGAGAGCTATTACAATCAATAACAATCTTTCTTGATACTTTTATTGATCATCACAGGTACAAATATATAAGACACAAATTACTGACTTCAACACAAACAGATCACCATTACTACTCACACATTACTACTCACACATTACAACTCACACATTGGAAACAAGACTGACTCAACGTAACTCTTAATGACAACTACACATGACATTGAACTGTTACTTCTAACAATGCTTCCATTCTCACTTTCCAAAAGACATTTGGTCCTGTCAAGGGCTAGTATTTTACTTGAGTAAGCTTCTTGACTCTCTAGCCTAGACATAATTCCTTATAGATCTACCTTCCAATGTTTAGAATGTAGCTGAAAGAACCTTGGTCTGATATTAATTGTTGAAATGAGGAACTTACGAGTGGGGGGGTGAATCAGTAATTAAGAAACTCTTATTATTTTTCTTTTTATGCTTACAATCTCTTCTTATAATATTTATCTTGTGAGATAATTCATTCACAAATTAGTTAACCAACAATATTTCATGCAAACATATTCAAACAACAATCACATGAGAAACACCAATTTGACACAATGTTTTTCACGTGGAAACCCAGAGGGAAAAACCAAAAATTTATTGTTAGTTTATGACGTAAATTAAGCACCCACTTTGTAACATCTTTTTGTTTGTGAGAGCCCATTCACAGGAGGCACCAACCCCCTTTGTTTAGCAAGCACCAACTTGCCAAGAGGCACCAACCTCTTTAGTATGCAGGCACCAACTTATCTCAACCTGCCTTTGGTTAGCAAGCACCAACTTGCCAAGAGAAACCAACCTATTCAATATGCGAGAACCAACTTGCCCTTGCCACTATTATACTATTTCATACAATTTTCAAACTGAAAACAAAGGAATACAATTATTGTTCACATATTTGACTTATGCATTCTATCTTCTATGCTTACTTGTAGCAGATGTCCTCCTGCTACTCACAACAACACTTCCTCTATGATTTTCCTTCAATTTGAAGGGCTCTTCACTGAATTCTCTTCAGCACTACCCTTGTCCACACAATACTTTTATTGTTCTTGCTGCACTATCAGGCAAAGTCTTCTCTGGTGCTTCAAACTCTCTATCACTGGGCACTCCACTCACAACTCAATACTCTCACACATCTTCTCAGCTCCCCACTCTTCTCCATTACAGATGATGGTTTTATTCTACTGAAGCACTCTATGCAAGTTAGAATCTGCTACATGTCCTTTAGCTTCCCAGCCATACTTAGGCATGAATTCTCTTTCTGCTATTGCATTTTCTATCGGTTTTTGGTCATAGAACAAAAACAAATATGGACCTTGCAGTCCTTATTGTTTGGCTGCGTGGAGCTCCATGATGAGAAATTAATTCTCAAGTGACCCACACCCTACTTCATGAGTATCATACCTCCTTTTATATCATTGAAGATGTGCACATGAAGCATTCGATCATTTCCTTCAAGTACTTAAATTAATTTCTGCTACCCATGTTGTCCTCAATTTCTTGTTATAGAGTCTTCCAGACAAGCAACCCTTTTCAATTACCAACTCCTTTGTGCCTTCATTCCATATCATAGTTCCCATCCCATACATTATTTAAAGCTATGTACTTCCTTATCAGAGTAGTTCCATATCACAATATTTACAATGGTGCAGTATTCCAATATTTTGATTTTCGACCTCTGATATGATGAGCCCCTTCTCCTTAGCCCTTCCTGCATTTCTCACCATAGGATCGAGGGTTGTGACCTGCCAATTAGCCTTGAGGTGCTAGAGCATTTAGAATCCTGTCCGGGGCCATTCTCCCTTTGTTAACAACCCTCCACCCTTAGTTCTTTAAGTTCTTCTAGACCATGTGTCAGCCAAATATCGGAGCCCCCTTATTGAAAATGTTTCACGTATCAATTGTTGCAAAGTACTGACATCCTCAAACTTCGATATGCGATCTCCGATATCAATTCATCACTTCCACATGTCACCTCATGAGTTATGACATGTGTCATCCAGATTTGTCCCCTTAGGCCCCCTCAAAACACCAAAAATGCCTACCATGTGTCCTATCATACTACCACGTCATGCTGAAATTAGCTTCCACTGTACCTTATCAGAGCTAATAAGATCCTGCCTTGTGTCCTTATCGGAGCCAACCAGATGTTTCCATGTGTCCTTATCAAGACCAATCATATGCCATCATGTGTCCTACTAGAGGAGAGAGAAAAGGACCCGTTGACCTTTGGTTTTGTGACAAAATCATTTTTTAGTCATTTATTGGCATTCCCAGTGGTTTTTAACACTATTAGTGCTTCACCCATATTGCAAATTTTTAAAGGGTTCACACGAAGAAGTTCTAATTCTTCGATTGCTGAAATGCCTTACGTGCCGATATGTGATCGTCAATATGCATGATGCTCTGATGTGTGATCACCAATATTCTTGATGTCATTGGGCCTCTGATATGCCGATATGGTGTGTTATCTAGAAATCTAGTGTCTATGTAGAGCTGCTAGTCCCACTAAGACGGGCAGCTATCTTAGAAATAAACAGATTAACATTACTTTCATTTTCCTTTATGAGAAGTAGATAGGAGAGGAGCAAAGAATACCAACCTCAATCTTTCACTTGGTTCCTTTCTTATTCCTTCTCCCCTCTGAGGGATCTTTGCCGCTCCTTCCTTGATTACTCTGCTTCAAAGAGTACCTGTAAAGTCAAAGCAACATAATACCTTCAAAGTACAGAGATCTACAATCATAAACAATATAGGACCATATATATATATATGTATTGACCACACAAATGCATATATCATGAAACATACAAGAATGTGGAGGAAAACTTGAATAGCTTTATTGATATAAAGATTAGAAGAGAGGATTACAACCCATTGATCT